>JAXIVD010007125.1:0-20000 GCA_036785275.1 Cancer borealis
TCTCTCTCTCTCCTCTCTCTCTCTCTCTCTCTCTCTCACTCTCTCTCTCCTCTCTCTCTCCTCTCCTCTTCTCTCTCTCTCTCTCTCTCTCTCTCTCTCTCTCTCTCTCTCTCTCTCTCTCTCTCTCTCTCTCTCTCTCTCTCTCTCTCTCTCTCCTCTCTCTCTCTCTCTCTCTCTCTCTCTCTCTCTCCTCTCTCTCTGAGCGGATAACGAGGACTAGCGTTGAAGGGCACTGTATAAGGACTAATTGGCAGGATGGTAGCGGGATAAAGAATACCTTGGAATCAAAATTAACCTGAGGATTGGACTGAGGACTTGCACATGACAGATACCGCCAGAGAGAGAGAGAGAGAGAGAGAGAGAGAGGGGGGGGGAGGGACGTAATTCAGTCAAACCACCTCATCGTTTGTAATTACAGTGCAGGCTTTATGTGGGTCCAAAGGGAGATTTAGGGACACTGTAATCAGGGAAGGAACTCGATCAGTATGCTGGGGGGGTAGTTAGAAGCCGTCCCCAAGACCCTAGTTCGTGTGTGTGTGTGTGTGTGTGTGTGTGTGTGTGTCGTTCGTTCGTTCGCCTCACTATTAGTACCCGATGAAGCCTTGCAATACGTAGTGGAGGGTTATAAATAAATCAGTGTGCAGACAGCGATCCCAGACTGATAAAGGAAGTTCCGTCGCACCTGCAATAATTAATCAAGAGTCAGCTTATGCGGTGATGTGGTGGATAAGATAATGCCGGTGTTAAGTGGGTGGTTTGTATCATGCATTTTATCGATTAGTTTATGTGTTACTAGATTTGTTTTTAAGAATGTTTTGTATAATTTTAGTTGTGTATGAGTAGAATTCGTGATGCTAATACATCTTAACATCTTTAGTAACTCACCATTGTAACTTTTCTCTCTATGTATTCTTCGCTATTACCTCTGCGTTCCTACTGACCTCTCTCTCCCTTCACTCCAGCTCCTCCCCGCTAACCACTAGCTCACCACACGTCATCTGGAGTTGAGTTTCCTGCTGCTATCCGATGAATCATGTGTTCGCGTGCATATTAAATGTTGGACTTGATGGTGATACATGGAAGTTATCTCGACTTGGTTGGCGGGTAACTTAACCTAACCTAACCTAACCCACGTACTACACCCGACCCAGCAAGACTGTTTTTCATTTTCGTTGGGTACTTGTATTAAATGTTTTGTTTGACTGAATTTATGACACTTGCACTTTGTTACGTGTTATATTTATGGTATGTGATTAATTTTTGTTTTTTACTTTTATTTTAGTGCTGTTTATTGTGTAGAGAAATAATGGGATTACTTTTATTGCAATGTTATCGGTTAGGAGGTTTTGGCAAAGCAATAAGAATCAATAAGAAAGTTGTTGATCTTATGAAATTCCTCCCTGAACATCTTATTTATTCCTCTTATTTATTCATCTTATTCACTTATATTATTTATCTTCCTTGTTATTTTCTTCCTTCACTGTATAATCCTAACCTGAATATCGTATTTTCTCCTTCACTGTCTAATCTTAACCTGTTCATCGTATTTCCTTCCTTCACTGTATAATCCTTGTCTGTTCATCGCATTTCTTCCTTCACTGTATAATCCTTGCCTGTTCATCGTATTTCCTTCCTTTACTGTATAATCCTAACCTAACCATTGTGTTTCCCGTTGCAGTGCGGATACACGGCCCTACAGCGGGCCTCGTGCGAAGGTCACATCGACATCGTGCGACAACTCATCAAGCACAGTGCCAATGTTGACCACCAGGATGATCAGGTGAGCCTAACACGTGCTAGAGGCCCATGTAGTGAGTACGAACACACACTTCATAGGTACTGTTAGGTTAAGTTAGATTACACATGTTTACAGTTACAAAGCTTATCCAAGGCGCCTCCACAAGAAAAGAGTCATTATTTTAGGGAACATGTAAATTCTTAGTCTTGCACCACTAGGTAAGACTGGTATTATATCCAAGTATATATTATTGATGGTAATTTATGATATTCACTTACCTCCTACATGAGAATAAGACATTTTTGTGGATGTATCAAATTTAATGTCCACTGAATGGCGCTCATCAGCCGTCACCAGGAAATTATGTACCGTAATATGTTTTTTTTCTCATATTCCTCATTTTCTCGTTCACCCTCGGCGTTCTTTTGACAGCAGGGGGGGAGGGGATTGGGTAGACAAAAGTGAGGGTTATAGAGAGTTAAAGATCAAGAATAATGTGTGGAAGGATCAAATGAAGTAGAGAAAGAGACAGCAAGTGAGTGAGCGCATCCACCTTGCAATGTATTAATCCACATTCTACTAAAGAAACTTATCAATTATTCACTCTTTTATGTGTTGATATTTAACCTACTATTGTTTTTTAATGACAGCACGGGAACACAGCACTGCACGAGGCTGCATGGAAGGGTTACAGCCACACCGCCGAGGCCTTAGTGCGAGCCAAGGCCAATGTGTACATCAAGAACAAGGGAGGATTCGCCCCCCTCCACCTCGCCTGCCAGAACGGACACAACCAGACTTGCCGCATTCTCCTGCTGGCTGGATGCAAACCTGACATCAAGAATAATGTGAGTACTCGTAGCAGAGAAAATAGTTGGGGTTGTTTTCGCTGTCTCTACCTGCAAATTTACGTCAGGAATTACATGTCAGATCCGTAAGTTAGCTTAGCCAAGACTTAGTTAGGTACGCGGGACTACATCATCTTGGCGGGCTATTATTCACTTGTCATGCTGAAATGCGGGGACAAGATGTAGCCTCAGACTGACTACATCTTGTCCACGCTAACTAGGCAGCTACCTGTAGTCATTAGCCGTGAGTGTGATGAGGTTCTGAAGGGTAAACAGTAAACTCTCTTCGTCAGTATGGAGACACCCCGCTGCACACCGCGTCGCGCTACGGCCACGCTGGGGTGACACGCATCCTCCTCTCCGCCCGCAGCCATGTCGCCGAGATGAACAAGGTAAATATAAGGTGTCAACGGTAATGTTTCATGCAGATCCCTCGCTTACCTCCCTCCACTTTAACTCATCTGTTCTGCCACTGTGTATATTTTTTCTGGTGGTTTGTTCCTGAAGAGTGAATCTGAGTCGCGTGTTTCAGAATGGCGACACAGCCCTGCACATCGCAGCTGCCATGGGAAGGAGGAAGCTGACCAAGATCATGCTGGAGTCCGGTGCAAGCCAGGCCATCAAGAACAAGGTGAGGAACCAACACTCGCTCCTTCCTCACTCCCTTAAAGCAGGACTGTGATGCTGCCTCAACGCACACCACACTCCACAGGGTTTTGTTATGCTGCAACACAGACACACTTGAATTATGTTAGCATTGTTATGGACAACAATGGAATAGTAATAGGAAATGCAAAATTATTCATCCAGAAGGTTTCAACTCTTGAAATGAGTGATCTTCAGTGTTGTGATTTTATATTAGTTCATTGTTGGTTTTGTTTTCTTGAAGCTTATAAGTGATGTGAAGACTCGCCTTGTAGGTCAAAGTTAAATATACTTGCATTATAGAGATTATGTTATACACACTATAATTCTACATCAACTCCTGTCGGCAGGAAATTTCCAATCAACTCAAAAGGTTCAGCAGAAATCTTGGTGCATAGAGTATGTAATATTATGTATGCTGTGAAGTATGAAGTAAACAGGAAAGTAATATAATTATGTGTTCTTTATTTAGCAAAATGAGACGCCGGGAGACATTGCCAAGCGGAAGGAATTCAACCAAATCTTGGAGATCCTTAAGAACCCTCCACCAGTGGTGTCCCCGGAGGAGCGGCTCAGGAGGGAACAGGAGCAGAAGAAGAAGGAGGAGAAAAAGGGAGCAGCGGGCGCCAGCAAGGATAAGGGGAAGGGTGACAAGAAACGAGGCAAGACCAATGACAGCGGCACCTCCAGCAAGGATAGCAGCACACGGGCAAAGGAAAAGAAGAAGGTGAGGGAGAGATGTATATCATCCTTCTTGACCTTCATACAAAGATGGAGGTTTTATGAGGTTTTAAATCACTCAAAGTTCTCCAGATATGCATATTTAATGGTTAATATGAATTTTATCTTTAGACGTCTCATATTTCTTATGTGCATATATGTATATATTAGAATTTTTATTATAGTAACATGTCATATATATGGATGATATATTTTCACATGCTGCTTTCTTTTCTTTAAGTAGTGTGTCTATTGAATATGCTAATTTTCAAGTGTATTCATTCTGTTCAGGATATACTTTATGAAAAACATTAAAAATTCCCTTCCTGCCATTATTTTAGAAGATGAGAATGTAAACACTAAAACACAGACTCACAAAGACTTCTAATCCTTCATTTCTCCCCACCAGCACAAGACAGAACACAAGGATAAGAAGCGAGGGAAGCAGGTGCAGTGGTCGCCTTACGGGTGTCAGTACTACCCGGCACTCACCCATCAGGACCTGGTCAACCCTAACATTGACTCACTCCCACATGACCCACTCAGCAAGGGGGAACAGTACTTCATTGACCTTGCTGGGAACATCAAGAAGGTCAGCTTACAGCATTCATTTGTACAGAGTTGTGATCAATTGATGTCCTGTGTAGGACCAGTTATTTTCTTATGAATGTCTACTTAAGGTTTTTTTAGAGATATTTGATTTTGTCTCTTATTCATCATTGGATTATTGGAAAATTTCTTGGTGGACTATTGCCAGAGTAAAAGGTGTAATGACATATTATTATGTTCACATTCATTTTTACGTGGAATTTTGTTTTAACATTAAAAAGTATTGTG
Organism: Cancer borealis; assembly: GCA_036785275.1. Lineage (NCBI taxonomy): Eukaryota > Metazoa > Arthropoda > Malacostraca > Decapoda > Cancridae > Cancer > Cancer borealis. The sequence goes on from JAXIVD010007125.1 coordinate 4,789, forward strand.
AAGTATTGTATGGGCAAAACCTTGAGGTTGTGGTGTTGTTGCAGGGTCCTGTGGGCGTGGGTTACACCTGCTACTGCGCACCTTTCTTCAAAAATGTGGAGGACAAGCTGGAGAAGGACAAAGTTGCCCTCATGGACCACATAGACGCAGCACATGACAAGCTGGATGCCAAGATCACCAACCTGGAACACCGCACCAAGTCACACATCCAGCACCTCAGTGACAATGTGAAGCAGAAGGTTAGTTAGCCAGTATTACCTTCCTTCACTGCTTCACAACCACACCTGAGCCTAAGTAGTGGTGGTGCTGGTCACTTGCAACATTAACTTGAGTCATGTTTCCTGATGATACTCCCAAACCCAACATGCTACTGTAGCTGTCTTGGATTTTCCTTTACAGATATAAACATTAACTATTTAATGATAGATTGATGAATGTTTGATTGTTATAAGATATTTATATCAAATTTTGTGCTTGTTTACCATGAACTGATTTTCACAGCTGGCAGACGAGAAGGAGGAGTGTCGTCAGCGCGTCGAGAGAACCAAAGTGGGGAGGGAAGTGCAAGCTGATTCTAAGATATCTCAGCTGCAGCAGTGGGTGGAGCGGCGCTTGGCTAACAGGAACCCCAACCAGAACCCACAAATCCTCCCCAGGTCCTTCCTATTCAGAGGCTCAGTCCGGAGACCCAAGGAACCTCCGCCTGGCCACTACCCGCTCTCAAGGTTGGGCAGCTTCCCTTCTTGCCATAGGAATGGAATATGGACATTTTCTTCAATATGGGCTGTTCTCTTTATATTTGTTACTTTTATCTAATGGTTGTTTTGCTTCCAGATCTAGATCAGAGGAGGCCATCTCAGAGTACCGTGAGGAGGGTGAGAGTGACCGTGATTCAGTGTACAAAGGTCTGCGGGTCCTGGATCACCCCACCTCCATGTACAACATTCCACAGAAGGTGCACGATGAACACGACGCCATCATCTATGACTCTCCCAAACCCATTCCCTCCCTGGTGCCTGGTGTCCTGCGCTGCCCTTCACCCACTGATCACCCATCCAGGAGTATGTCTGCTGATACCCGCGGACATTTCCCAGGAAGAAGAACACTGCAGAGACGTAGCCATTCCCTTGATGCCAGAAATATCCTTGAAAGCTCAGAAGATTTGCCTAATAGGAAAACATTAAGAGGTGTTGAATCTCCTGTGAGTCCACCAGGCAGGGATGTCCTCAATGAGTCTGCCAGCAGTGACTTGTCCGGTGGGCAGCGGGGCAGCAGGAGCAGCAGAGGTCTCAGCGGGTCCTCCATGCACGGCTCCCCGGTGATACGTAGAATGGGCCGATATTCACCTGCTCATCCTTCACCCCTTCTGAGGCATCCTGACCTGAGAACACCAGCCGAGACCTCAGCTCCTCCACACCCGAGACCTGCACCTCTTCACCACACAGACCTCAATCAGGCTGTCGACAACCTAAGAGTCTCACAGTCTCACGCTGAAAATGGCGCCATACCAAAGACAACTGTGCGATCTGAGGAGACTCACTGCACCAGAACCAGTGAGGTGAGCCCAGTGCAGCAGCCTCAGGGGTGGAGTGGTTACAGCCGCTACGACTACCGCAACAACAATCCCTACATGCACGGTGACCTGCGGGGACAGGCTCCACACACTCACCAACCCCAAGTAGCCAGTGCACTCATGGATCCCAGCCCCACCAAGCAGGGGAGTGAGGCGTACACACAGTACCCTAAATACCCACCACCACCTGAGGAAGGACAGACAGCTGAACCTTACCAGTCTCAGCCTCATGAAACCTATCACACACAAATTGCTGAAGCTTATTACATGCAGAACGCGGAGGCCTTCCAGGGTCATGGTGGTGCGGAGGCCTACCACACCCAGCTCACGGATGAGTACCACAACCAGGGCGTGGAGGCTTACCATGCTCACATGGCACAGGCTCAGGAGGACTATGATGCTGCCACATACCTGGACATGGACAGGTAATCACAACACTCACTTTAGAACACTTAACTAAACACAGTAATGAACCAGTTGTGTTTAGTAGATAATGTATTCAGAGTTGTATATCATAACATTAATTAGATTGATGTCTGACGAGTCATTGTATTTCCTGTGTATATGTAGTTTAACTTTTTATGTGTAACAGAAGACAAATGCGTAAGAATCACAATGCATCTACATAGTTTGTTCTCTAAATAGAAGAATACATTTAGATTAATATTCCAGCAACTACACAGATACAGCCAGATTTTGCGGTCAAGAAAACAGGATAGTGGAGTGAACAGGAATAAACTTGATTTTCATAATGTTACAGATACAGGATCCAGCAAGCAGTGAAGCGGCTGTATGATGGTTACCTGGCGGAGGGTCGGCTGGAGGCGGTGCGAGGGGGCGGACGGAATCCTCACGAGTCATCCATTGAACACGACTCCCACAATGACTCCGGCTACTCCACCAGGCTCTGTACAGGCTCACAGGGACCCTCGCCTGCACTGTCAGGTGGGTGGTGATTGGACGCAACAAAACTATCAATTGGGGGATTTGAAACTCAATGTGTTTAATATGATTTTTACAAGTCCAGAGTGTTTTTTAAGTCCCAATTGTTTCATGCAGGTAATTGTTATAGATGCCTTTCTACATTGAAGTCTATAATGTATGTATATATCCACTTCTCTCATGACACGGCAAACATACACTCCTACACAGGGATGGGAATGTCATCTTTACCACACCATTAGTCATAACCCTTCCAGCCTTCCTCTAACACATTACCTCCTGCAGGCGGCCATGATGTTCACGCAGACAATGACATGCGACAACACATAGGAGGAGCCACACCTGATGCCATGCGCTGCAAACCCTTCGTGGACCCTCAGAAGCAGGACCTGAGCCGGACCAGTGTTGGGAACCCTGGGAAGGCATCGGGGCCGGAGGAAGGGTACCCGCCTCCCCCCATTCCCCGGTACAACAATGGGCTGCCCGTTGGTGCCCCTAAACCCATGCCCGGTGCTGCTCCTAAGTTCTCCACACCAAACTTGAGTGATGACACCATCATCATCGGGGAGTCATCTCTGGTCTGAGTGACACTTGATTGGAGGATGAGCTGTGTGTGTGTGCATCAAGGGTCAAGAAGATGCTCATCAGTGGTGTTTTATTTTATCTTAAGTGAGACATGATAATATAGTGTTTGGCCGTCCATTAAGTAACACAGAGATGCAAGTTGGCCTTACTGTCTAAGTCTACATTCTATTTTTGATATCCTTCATATAATGTGCCTTGTGAAAGTAATTCATATAAGATATATTTTTATCTGATTGTTAACTAAAGTTCAGTTTTTTAATGTAGCTGTAGGAACAAGACATTACAGGAATGAATGTTTATGTATCATTTGGCTCAAGGTGACAAACTACTTCTGAACATCAAAACAGATACAGCTGCTTGTGTACCAAAGGTTAGAGGGACAGCAGGGAAAGTATTGGCCAGAACTAAGGAGGCATAGCTGCTTTGGGTGACCACCGTGCAGCTGCGGCCTCACCTGCTGCTCTGTCAACTGTACAGTGTAAATAATAGTGCCTTTTGTGTATACCTCTTCCATATTGTAGTATACGTAACTGTTTATATGTATAGTTTTAATCTGAAGCAAGAAATGTAATGAATTTTAAAAGATGAGATGGAATATGTACATTTTTTGAGTAGATAAAGATAGAATTGAAAAACCTCATACATAGGATATTTGTATAGCCAATAATAGCATGTACAAAGGTATTATCACCACGAATACTCATTTATGTCCAAGGAGCTCTCAACAAATCATGTATAAAATGTATATGTAGTCATACATAGCTTGCCTTGCATTAATTTATCAATTTATACATTGGAAACTTTAATATAAATTGCATTATACAAAAATCGACCAACATATTAGTGACGTATGTTTTTCACGTGTAAAGGATAACTTTCAAAGTTCTGGGATGACTCTATCCTTTTGCTGGTGATCACATCCTGACAAATTACCAGGATTCAGAAACTATGTCATGCCTATAATTAATTTGATGCACTCTTTTATGAAATCATGTGCAAGTATCAAAAGAAGCTGATTTTAACTTGCATTTATAAGTCACCTAAACCATTACATTCTTCTGCTGGAATACTTTAACCTCAAGTGTGCACATGTCAAGACCCTGTGTGGCCTTGTAGTAGAAGTGTATGTTCATGTATTTTGTAATGGAACCCAAGATTTGTGTGTTCATACGAACATTTAGAATGACACAACCCGAGAACTTTGGAAACATCCTTAGTAATATAAGATGTACAGAAAATATGTTTATATATGTAGTATTCACTTAAATTGGAGTAAACATATTTATCAAATTTGTCTGTGAGTGAAATGAATGTTTGATGTCAAAATGAGCTGCCCAAGTTTCCACCTCATTCCTTTCTCATTAATATCTTCAAGTTTATCTTTTCCTTCTCTGGACTTTTAACTCCACTTGTACTTTTCCTTCATTCTCTACATTGATGCATTTCCAGAGACTTGATGTAAGTTATAACTGTATTTACTTATTGTACACATGTGAGGTGGAAGAGTAATGGGCAGGAAGGTATTGTGTGCCTCCAGCTTGGTAGTTGTAAGAGTGTCTGTGTGTGTGTGTGTGTGTGTGTGTGTGTGTGTGTGTGTGTGTGTGTGTGTGTGTGTGTGTTAGCGTGATGAATGGATGTGTTGCATTATGCTAGTCAGTCGGATGCCCGAGTGTGTTCAGGGAGTAGGCGTTGGGTGGAGATCAGTGGGACTCATATCTTTATAGTTAATGTGCCTTTCCTGCTGTAGGTTTAATCCATGCTCATAATTATGCAGTGTTAAGGCCCAGTTGTTCTTTCTCCTTCCTTCCCTTATTAAAGCTGCAAATATTCCGTTACTAATGTTGTTGTTTCCTGCTGTAGTGCTCAACTTGGGACCTGCTGGTGTGTTTCTTCCCTGCTTCACTAATGGCAGGTTGCAAGCTAACTACTGTAACTCCCATTAATTGATTGTTCCCTCTTATTATGCCTATTATTGGATTTTTTTTTTCTTTTTTTTTTTTCCTTTTTTTTTTTCTTTTCTTTTTTAAATCCACTGAATAGCCTCTGCCACCCTTCCACCTAATTGGCTGTATTTTGATGAGTTGTATTGTTGTTGTATAATAATTATGCTAATCAATGCACACTGAAGAATCTACTTTCCATTCTTAACTCCATAATTACCCTCTGTTTTGGTATTTAATGTGCTTGAAACTTTATGTAGCTATTGATATATAACTCAGATATTTTGTTTTATATATTTTGATTTCATTGGTACTATCTATATGCCTTTCGTTATCTCTGCAGAGTTTGAAATATAACTTGCATATACCCCTTACTGCCTTGCATCACTACTAACTAATAATGCTGCTTCATACACCCTGCATCCCTGTATGTATGTGTATCACAACCTCATACATACCGTGGATTGCAGTTCCTTTAACAATCCACCCTTCTAAAAGTGACCTCCGCCCAACCCAACCCAACCCAACCCCAACCATAAGCCCAACCCCAACTCCTTCCTTCCCACTGCTGCTGCAAACCCTTAACCCTTCTTTCCCAGCAGACTGCCATCGTTATACAATAATTCTGGTGCCACCATTGCATAAACTCATTTTTATCTTTGTAACTTTGCAGGTAGATTTTTAATAGGACAGCTATCAATGTAGTTAATTGATTATGTTATAAAATATGACAATCATAAGATATGAATAATGTAAAATATATGTACACATTACATAGATTGCTATATTTTGGTAAATTTTGAATAACATTTATGTATAGAGCTCCTTGGTTTGTAGGTAAATATGTACATTCTTTCTCGAAAACCCCGCATCTTGTATCATGTAAATAATAAATATTTGAAATATATATGCTTGATGGCTGGATGTGACTTGTTTAAGCTTATGTATAAATCTTTATCCACAACACATGAGTCAGTTGGCAGCATAATCCATCATAATATTGTCCTGTATGGTTTGTATGAATCAAATTTCCCGCCTTGTCTCGGATCACCTGAAGTATGAATCAAACCTTGCCTTGTCTTGCCTTAAACTCACATTCAAAGGAAGTTTTGATACACCAACTTTTATTTTTAAACATAATTCACATTACTCTTGTTGTATTTCACGAGAATATTTTATGGATACGTAAAAAAAACACTTATTCAAGATATAAAAGATTATCTCATTCGATTTGAGTCATTTGAAACAAGGAGGCGAAGGTTTGTTTAAATGGACGAGATGAAGCAAGTAGGGGCACGGAAGTTCTGGCGGACGTGACGAGGGACAAAACATATAGTTGAGCATCAAAGCCACGCAGGGACACCTTATCCCCAACAGGTAAGTTTATGAAGGTGTGCTGGTTTCATATAGCAAGGATACAGTGCCGTGAATCCATTATGTAGCTACCGGTGTGTGTGTGTGTGTGGTAGAAGCAGCTGGTGGACATTTTATAAGATCTTCCGTTTTCTTTTTTTTTTCTTTTTCCTATATAATCTTCAAACCTTCTACACGCATAGGTAGTTGTTTCATGTTATTATTCAGTTCAGTTTCATCAGTCTAGATTTTCTCTACAAATAGGTTTAACAAACTCCTGAAACACACTAATCACGAAGCTAATTATCATGTTTGTATAGAAATTCCGGTAATAATCAAGTATAATACACCGAGTGAATTCTAGCTGTGAAAAAGCAAGGTAATGATAATGAATAGATCAGAAGATGAGAGGGATGCTACATGGAGACTTGGAGTGAATGAGGTGCAGCAAGTATGTGAATATAAATACCTAGGGATATGGATGAGTCCAAGTGGATGTGAGAAGACAAAGAATGAAAAGATTAATATGGTGAATCAGTGGGTTGGCCGACTAGGTAGTGTAGCAAGAATGAGAGCGAGTGAATATGATGTGTTGTGAGAGGTATGGAAGAGTGTGGCTGTTCCGAGTGCTATGTATAGTATGGAAGTGAATGAGAGTGAAATAGACAAATTGGAAGTAGGGCAGAATAGAGCAGCAAGAATGGCACTGAATACACCAAGGTATGCATCTGTAGAAGCTCTGAGAGGTGACATGGGATGGAGTACGTTTAGGGAGAGGCATAAATAGGCAATATTGAGATATATAGTTAGGCTGGAACGAATGGAGTATACAGGAATAGCACGAAAGGTTTATTTGTGGAATGTAAGGAGCAGTAAGTGAGAGAAGAAATGTATGAATATGGTAGACAGGAGTGACATGCTGGTTATGTGGGTGCAGGCCCATCGCAACAGGGCAAGCAATTGTCTGGCCCCGAGCTGGCTTGGGGCCAGGCAACGACTGGTTATGACTTTCTTTTCTCAAAGGATAACATGAAACAGACAATAAAGAATGGAAACCTTCATGAGCGATGCAACAAATTAGAACAAAACCTCCATGACATTAATGCAAATGACTTGCCACTTCAGATCAATTCATCTGTCTACACTTTTCCAGAACATGTTTCTGCTTCAGTCTTATATTTCTCGTCATGTAATGCACAGACGCGTATCTATGATCTTAATTAACCAATAGAGTCATCTTTCACATCAACTCACACATGAAGGGTTTGGGTAAGCCGGCCAGTATCAGAATGGTTGTGTGTGCGTGTGTGTGTGTGTGTGTGTGTGTGTGTGTGTGTGTGTGTGTGTGTGTGTGTGTGTGTGTGCGTGTGTGCGTGCGTGCGTGCGTGCGTGGGTGGGTGGGTGGGTTGGTGTGTGTGCAATGATATTGGAAATATCATTGCAGCATCTGATAGATTTAATTAAACTCTACAACTGTCATAATTAACATTTGTTCTATGTAAAATAATCAAGCAGTAAAATTAAACCGTATCTTTTTTCCATATAATAGATTTCGTTCTCATTTTCTCGGAAGCTATTAGAGATTTTTAAAATATCATTGCAACATCTGATAGATCTAATTAAACTACCACTGTCATAATGAATATTTGTTCTATGTATAATAATTAAGTGCTACAATTAAACCGTATTTTGTTTCCATAAAATATATTTTGTTCTAATTTTCTCGGAAGCTATTAGAGATATTGGAAATATCATTGCAGCACCTGATAAACCTAATTAAACTCAACAACTGTCATAATGAATATTTGTTCTATGTATAATAATAACACAGTAAAATTAAACCATATCTTAAAAAAATACAAAAAATTTCGTTCTTATTTTCTCGGAAGCTATTAGAGTTATTGGAAATATCATTGCAGCATCTGATAGACCTAATTAAACTCTACAACTGTCATAATAAATATATGTTCTATGTATAATAATTACGCAGTAAAATAAAACCGTATTTTTTTCTTCAAAAAAATAGATTTCGTTCAAATTTTCTCGGAAGCTATTAGATATATTGGAAATATCATTGCAGCATTTGATAGACCTAAATAAAATCTACAACTGTCATAATGAATATTTGTTCTATATATAATAATTAAACAGTAAAATTAAACCGTATCTTTTTTCCATAAAATAGATTTTGTTCTAATTTTCTCGGAAGCTGTTAGAGATATTAGAAATATCATTCCAGCATCTGATAGACCTAATTAAACTCTACAACTGTCATAATGAATATTTGTTCTATGTATAATAATTACGCAGTAAAATTAAACCATATCTTCTTTTTTTTAATAGATTTCGTTCTAATTTTCTTGGAAGCTATTAGAATTATTGGAAATATCATTGCTGCATCTGATAGACCTAATTAAACTCTACAACTGTCAAAATAATTATTTGTTCTCTGTATAACAATTACGCAATAAAATTAAACAGTATATTTTTTCTAAAAAATAGATTTCGTTCTAATTTTCTCGGAAGCTATTAGATATTGGAAATATAATTGCAGCATCTGATAGACCTAATTAACTCCTATAACTGTCATAATGAATATTTGTTCTATGTATAACAATTACGCACTAGAAATAAACCGTATCTTTTTTCCAAAAAATAGATTTCGTTTTAATTTTCTCATAAGCTATTAGAGATATTGGAAATACCATTGCAGTATCTGATAGATCTAATTAAACTCTACAACCGTCATAATGAATATTTGTTCTATGTATAATAATTACGCAGTAAAATTAAACCATATCATTTTGCCAAAAAATAGATTTCGTTCTAGTTTTCTCGAAAGCTATTAGAGATATTGGAAATATCATTGCAGCATCTGATAGAGCTAATTAAACTCTACAACTTTCATAATGAATATTTGTTCTATGTATAATAATTACGCAGTAAAATTAAACCCTATTTTTTTTCTAAAAAATTGATTTTGCTCTAATTTTCTCGAAAGCTATTAGAGATATTGGAAATATCATTGCAGCATTTGATTGAGGTAATTAAACCCTACTACTGTCATAATGAATATTTGTTCTATGTATAATAATTACGCCACAAAATTAAACCTTATTTAAAAAAAAAAAAAAAAAAATTTCTTTCTAACTTTCTCGGAAGCTATTAGATATATTGGAAATAGCAATGCAGCATCTTATACACCTAATTAAACTTTACAACTGTAGTAATGAATATTTGTTCTATGTATAATAATTAAGCAGTAAAATTAAACCGTATCTTTTTTCATAAAAATAGATTTCGTTATAATTTTCTCGGAAGCTATTAGAGATATTGGAAATATATTTGCAGCATCTGATAGACCTAATTAAACTCTACAACTGTCATAATGAACATTTGTTCTATGTATAATAATTAGGCAATACAAATAAATCGTGTCTTTTTCCAAAAAATAGATTTCGTTCTCTTTTTCTCGGAAGCTATTAGAGATATGGGAAATATCATTGCAGCATCTAATAGACCTAATTAAACTCTACAACTGTCATAATAAATATTTGTTCTATGTATAATAATTAAGTAGTAAAATTAAACCGCATCTTTTTTCCATAAAATAGATTTTGTTCTAATTTTCTCGGAAGCTATTAGAGATATTGAAAATATCATTGCAGCATCTGATAGATCTAATTAAACTCTACAGCTGCCATAATGAATATTTGTTCTATGTATAATAATTACGCTGTAAAATTAAACCATATCTTGAAAAAAATATAGATTTCGTTCTAATTTTCTCGTAGGATATTAGAGTTATTGGAAATATCATTGCAGCATCTGATAGACCTAATTAAACTCTACAACTGTCATAATAAATAATTGTTCTATGTATAATAATTACGCAGTAAAATTAAACCGTATTTTTTTTCCAAAAAATTGATTTCGCTCAAATTTTCTCGGAAGCTATTAGAGATATTGGAAATATCATTGCAGCATCTGATAGACCTAATTAAACTCTACAACTGTCATAATGAATATTTGTTCTATGTATAATATTTACTCAGTAAAATTAAACCGTATCTTTTTCCCAAAAAATAGATTTCGTTCTAATTTTCTCGGAAGCTATTACATATATTGGTAATATCATTGCAGCATCTGATAGATCTAATTAAACTCAACAATTGTCACAATGAATATTTGTTCTATGCCTAATAATTACGCAGTAAAACTAAACCAGATTTTTTTTCTCCAAATAATAGATTTCGTTCTCATTTTCTCGGAAGCTATTAGAGATATTGGAAATATCATTGCAGCATCTGATAGACCTAATTAAACTCTACAACTGTCATAATGAATATTTGTTCTATGTATAATAATTACGCAGTAAAATTAAACCGTATCTTTATTCCATAAAATAAATTTCGTTCCAATTTTCTCGGAAACTATTAGAGATATTGGAAATATCATTGCAGCATCTGATAGACCTAATGAAACCCTATAACTGTCATAATGAATATTTGTTCTATATATAATAATTAAGCACTAAATTTAAACCGTATCTCTTTTCCAAAAAATTGATTTCGTTCTAATTTTCTCGGAAGCTATAAGAGATATTGAAAATATCATTGCAGCATCTGATAGACCTAATTAAACTCTACAACTGTCATAACGAATATTTGTTCTATTTATAATAATTACGATGTAAAATTAAACCGTATCTTTTTTTCCAAAAAGCAGATTTCGTTCTAATTTTCACGGAAGCTATTAGAGATATTGGAAATATCATTGCAGCATCTGATAGATCTAATTAAACCCTACAATTGGCATAAAGAATATTTGTTCTAGGTATAATAATTACGCACAAAAATTAAACCGTATATTTTTTCCAAAAAACAAATTTCGTTCTAATTTTCTCGGAATCTATTAGAGATATTGGAAATATCATTGCAGCATCTGAGAGACCTAATTAAACTCTGCAACTGTCATAATGAATATTTGTTCTATGTATAATAATTACGCAGTAAAACTAAACTGTATCTTTTTTCCATAAAATAGATTTCTTGCTAATTTTCTCGGAAGCTATTAGAGATATTGGTAATATCATTGCAGCATCCGATAGACCTAATTAAACTCTACAACAGCCATAATAAATATTTGTTCTATGTATAATAATTACGCAGTAAAATTAAATCGTATCTTTTTTCCAAAAAATAGATATCGTTCTAATGTTCTCGGAAGCTATTAGATTTATTGGAAATATTATTGCAGCATCTGATAGACCTAATTAAACTCTACAACTGTAATAATGAATTTGTGTTCTATGTATAATAATTACGCACTAAAATTAAACCGTATTTTTTTTCCAAAAAATAGATTTTGTTCTAATTTTCTCGGAAGCTATTAGAGATATTCGAAATATCCTTGCAGCATCTGATAGACCTAATTAAACTCTACAACTGTCATAATGAACATTTGTTCTATGTATAATAATTAAGCAGTAAAATTAAACGGTATCTTTTTTCCACATAATAGATTTCGCTCTCATTTTCTCGGAAACTATTAGAGATATTTGAAATATCATTGCAGCATCAGATAGACCTAATTAAACTCTACAACTGTCATCATGAATATTTGTTCTTATTATAACAATTATGCAGTAAAATTAAACCATATCTTTAAAAAAATAATAGATTTCGTTCAAATTTTCTCGGAAGCTATTAGAGTTATTGGATATATCATTGCAGCATCTGATAGACCTAATTAAACTCTACAACTGTCATAATGAATATTTGTTCTATGTATAATAATTAAGCAGTAAAATTAAACCCTATCTTTTTTCCAAAAAATAGATTTCGTTCTAATTTTCTCGGAATCTATTAGAGATATTGGAAATATCATTGCAGCATCTGATAGACCTAATTAATCTCTACAACTGTCATAATGAATATTTGTTCTATGTATAATAATTATGCACTAAAATTAAACCATATCTTTTTTAAAATATATATATTTCGTTCTAATTTTCTCGGAAGCTATTAGAGATATTGGAAATATTGTTGCAGCATCTGATAGACCTAATTAAACTCTACAACTATCATAATGAATATTTGTTCTATGTATATTAATTACGCAGTAAAATTAAACCGTATCTTTATTCCAAAAAAATAGATTTCGTTCTAATTTTCTCGGAAGCTATTAAAGATATTGGAAATATCATTGCAGCATCTGATAGACCTAATTAAACCCTACAACTGTCATCATGAATATTTGTTCTATGTATAATAATTACGCTCTAAAATTTAACCGTATCTTTTTTCCAAAATATAGATTTCGTTCAAATTTTCTTGGAAGCTATTAGTGATATTGGATATATCATTGCAGCATTTGATAGACCTAATTAAACTCTACAACAGTCATAATGAATATTTGTTTTATGTATAATAACCAGAGCTGGGCGCGTCACTCGTTTGGTGGCATTGCGTCAACATTAATCCGTCATTGCCGGGGGGGCGTTGCGTCGGCGTCAATCCGTCGTTTTTTTTCTCTCCAAAAAGTTGCGTCTTTTTTTCGCGTCATTGCAACATTGCGTCGCTGGCGGATACGGTAATCTTAACTAATGAATCTAATTTACGTGAAACATCATATAGATATGATAGAAAATACTATAAAATAGATATTTCATAATTCAATTGATTTTTTATTTATAGTAGATTTATTTTAATAATTTATTAATTTGTTTTTGATATTATTTGGATTATTCAGTTAAAAATAAAATTCAGCCTGATCTATTTTTATTTTATTATACTTATTAGTTACTTAGTTTAGTTAGTTGACTAATTTCATTTTTGTTACTGTATCATAACCATAGTATCACACTAGTACAAACTTAAACTACAAGAGGTCCATGTTCCCCTTCATGAACACAAGCTCCTCGAAGTTATTGGCAGTCAAGGAGGACCTCTTGGGTCTTATTATGTCTCCGGCAGTGGAGAAGATGCGTTCCACAGCGGCAGAGCTGGGGAAAATGACGCAACATTTTATTTGCGACGATGTATTTGCGCCAGCGTCATCGCGACGCTTTTTTAACTTTAGCGTCATTGCGTTAAGCGTCGATGAAATGGTCGTTCCGTCGTCGACGCAATGGCGCAATGGCGCAACTGGTGACGCAAGTGCCCAGCTCTGAATTACTCAGTAAAATTAAACCGTATATTTTTATATAAAAATATATTTCGCTCTAATTTATTTTCTCGGAAGCTATTTGATATATTGGAAATATCATTGCAGCATCTGATAGACCTAATTAAACTATACAACTGTAATAATTAATATTTGTTCTATGTATAATAATTACGCAGTAAAATTAAGCAGTATCTTTTTTCCAAAAAATATATTTCGTTCTAATTTTCTCGGTAGCTTTTAGAGATATTGCAAATATCATTGCAGCATCTGATGAATCTAATTAAACTCTACATCTTTCATAATGAATATTTCTTCTATGTATAATAATTACGCAGTAAAATTTAACCATATTTTTTTGCCAAAAAATAGATTTCGTTCTAATTTTCTCGAAAGCTATTAGTGATATTGGAAATATCATTGCAGCATCTGATAGACCTAATTAAACTCTACAACTGTCATAATGAACATTTGTTCTATGTATAATAATTACGCAGTAAAATTAAACCTTATCTTTTTCCCAAAATATAAATTTCGTTCTAATTTTCTCGGAAGCTATTAAAGATATTGGAAATATCATTGCAGAATCTGATAGACCTAATTAAACCCTACAATTCTCATAATGAATATTTGTTCTAGGTATAATAATTACGCAGTAAAATTAAACCATATTTTTTTTCCAAAAAATAGATTTCGTTCTAATTTTCTCGAAAGCTATTAGTGATATTGGAAATATCATTGCAGCATCTGATAGACCTAATTAAACTCTACAACTGTCATGATGAACATTTGTTCCATGTATAATAATTACGCAGTAAAATTAAACCTTATCTTTTTCACAAAATATAAATTTCGTTCTAATTTTCTCGGAAGCTATTAAAGATATTTGAAATATCATTGCAGAATCTGATAGACCTAATTAAATCCTACAATTATCATAATGAATATTTGTTCTAGGTATAATAATTACGCAATAAAATTAAACCATATTTTTTTTCCAAAAAATAGATATCATTCTAATTTTCTCGGAAGCTATCAGAGAAATTGGAAATATCATTCCAGCATCTGATAGACCTAATTAAACTCTACAACAGTCATAATGAATATTTGTTCTATGTATAATAATTACTCCGTAAAATTAAACCGTATATTTTTTCCAAAAAATAGATTTAGTTCTAATTTTCTCGGAAGCTATTACATATATTGGAAATATCATTGCAACATCTGATAGACCTAATTAAACTGTACAACTGTAATGATGAATATTTGTTTTATGTATAATGATTAGGCAGTAAAATTCAACGGAATCATTTTTCCAAAAAATAGATTTCGTTCAAATTTTTTCGGAAGCTATTAGAGATATTTGAAATATCATTGCAGCATCTGATAGACCTAATTAAACTCTACAACTGTCATTATGAACATTTGTTCTATGTATAAAAATTAAGCAGTAATATTAAACCATATTTTTTTTCCAAATAATAGATTTCATTCTCATTTTCTCGGAAGCTATTAGAGATATTAGAAATATCATTGCAGCATCTGATAGACCTAATTAAACTCTACAACCGTCATAATGAATATGTGTTCTATGTATAATTATTAAGCAGGAAAATTAAACCGTATCTTTGTTCCATAAAATAAATTTCTTT
>JAXIVD010007126.1:2500-20000 GCA_036785275.1 Cancer borealis
TTGAAAGGAAGGTTAGAACAGTTATTGCACAGGTAAAGCTTACTACAGGTAATCTTTGTACAGGTAACACTATTAAAGATATAATTTAAGGCACGACCAGGTGTAGGTATTCAGGTATATGTAGAGGTGATGAGTACAGGTGTAATGAGGTAATTAGGTGAGAAAGAAGGTGTAGGTACTAATTAACCTGTTCTACCTGTGTTAAAACTGATGTAGTGGTTTAGTGAGCGTTAATTAAAGGTGAATAGGAAGCCACCAGGTGGAAATTTTAAAGAGAGATTTATGTTCAGGAAATAAATTAAAATCGATTACATACAAAAAATAATAATAATAATAATAAAAATTCAAAAAGGGTGTTGAGAGAAATAGATGATAAAGAGGAATAAGGTAAAGAATAAGAGAAAGGAGTAAAGAAAGGAAAGGAAATGGAAGGGGAAGAAGAAAAAAACAAAACAATATACAAACACGTCGTAAACTAGTGAAAGAAAATAGATAAAAAAACACGAATAAAGAAAGAAAAGAGAGAAAAACAAAAGAAAGAGAGAAACATGGGGAAAAAATACAATAGAGACATAAACTTCTCAATGAAAGAGGAAAGTGAAGGAAAAAATATGATAAGAAACTTTACGAAACAAAAAAGAACAACAATGATGAGAGAGAGAGAGAGAGAGAGAGAGAGAGAGAGAGAGAGAGAGAGAGAGAGAGAGAGAGAGAGAGAGAGAGAGAGCAAGCATGACAAAGAACAATATTTTACTAGAAGACATGACCTGTAAATCTCGATAATTTTCTATTAGCCCTAAAGAACGATTTAGAGGAGGAGGAGGAGGAGGAGGAGGAGGAGGAAGAGGAGGAGGAGGAGGAAGAAGAAGAAGAAGAACACAGGTGAACAACGGATAACAAGAATCAGTGTTGCAGGAATGTGAGCAAATAGTAAATAATAGAAATCTGATAATTGAAGGAGGAGGAGAAGAAGAAGAAGAAGAGGAAGAGGAAGACTAGCTGAAAAAAATACACTACAACTAAGAAAATCAAGTAAAAATATTATACATACAATTCATTTTTACGTAAATGAATGAATAGATGAATGAAAGTTGACTTCATTCAACATTTCCGCCAAGCTGACGGGAACGGACGGAAAAGGGTTCGAGTTAGTTCAGAACATCAACAGAATATACGTAAATAGTGTTATGTATATTATATGTATGTATGTATGTATGTATATGTGTGTGTGTGTGTATTTACCTGTTGACGTGACTGGGGATTATAACTCGTTCTGGACAGGTATGGAACGTTCAGGAGAGGTGTGGACAGGTGTGTGTGTGTGTGTGTGTGTGTGTGTGTGTGTGTGTGTGTGTGTGTGTGTGTGTGTGTGTGTGTGGGTGTGATAATTTCTTGGATCTTAATTTATTTTTGGTTTTATTATTATCACTTTTTTGTTTTGTTAATTATTAGATATTGCAACAAAAAAAATCAATATATAAAAAGAATAAATATAAAAAATCATAAATAAAACGAAAATAAAAAGCGAAAAAAAAAAAAATCGTTAAAATATAGAAATAAAATTACAAAAAAATAATTAATAGAATATAAAACAAAAATATAAATATAAAACACCATAATTTCCCTCTTTATTTCCCCTCTTTTTCCCCCTCTTTTTCTCCTCTTACCTTCATGCCAATTCTAATCAGAGGTGAGAAATCTAATATGTTAATCTAGAACTCTGATTAGGATTAAGGAAAAAAAAGTCAAATTATAATGAATGAATGAACCACAGATTTGCATGATTACGGAATGAATGAGTGAATAATTGAACACGTGAATGACTAGAGTAATTGTGTCGTTAATGGGGAAAACATGAATTAGGGGAAAAAAAAAAAAAAGAGAGAGAGAAAGAGAGAAGTAAAAGAGAAAGGAAATAAAATTGATGAAATGAAAAATGAAGGAAAATAGAATGAAAGAGAAAGAGAATAATGATGTAAATAAGGAAATAGAGAGAATATAAATAAAAATTGAACAGAAAGAAAACAGAATAAAGAAGAATGTGAAGAGAAAGAAATAAAAAAAATAAAGAAAATGATAAAGAAAAATAAAAAAGAAGATAGAAAGAAGAAAATAACGAAGAATGGAATAGAAATAAATGATGATTATGTGGATAAGAAAATATACGTTAAAAATAGATAGATAAATACGATGAATAAATAACGAAGAAAGAGGAATAAAGAGAACAAAGAAGAAAAACAACAACAACAACAACAACATTACCTAAAGGAACAGTACTCTTAAAGGAACCTTGCGAACGAGGGGAAACACGCGACCATGATAAAGAAGGAATAAACAAAACAAACAAAAAAAGAGAAAGAAAGAAAGAAAGAGAGAAAGAGAAACCAAAGTAAACTACATAATTAAAAACACATAAATGAGAAGAAAAGGAAAAAAATGGAAAAAATCTGTGTTTTTTCCTTGTTTTTTCCCCTTGCATTTTTTCCCCTTGCGTTTTTTCCCCTCATTCTTTCCTCATCAGGTAAGAGGAAACTACACCTGCCTTTCAAACAGCTTCATTAGTGCCCAAAGGAGGAAGGAAAAGCAATAAAGGAGGAAGAGGAAGAAGAAGAGGAGGAGGAGGAAGAGGTCACAAAGAAAATAATGAAACTCGGACTAAGAGAAACAATAAAACAAGCAAATGAAGGCTATAAAACGATGCGGGGGGCGGAAGGGGAGAGGGAGAGGGAAAAGGGAGGGAGAGAAAGTAAAGAACAAATAAAGTAAAGCAATAAAAATACAAATAAAGCAAGGAAGGTGATAAAAAGCAACTCACTCCCACACGCACCTAAAGGAACACACCTAAAGGAACACAGGTAAAGGAGTACAGGTAAATGACTCACCTGGCGCCATGAGGGGGTGGGTGTCCTTTATTACAGCAGCTCACTCCCCCCGTACAGCCCCCCCCTGGGACGGCATTACCCCTACCCTCCTCTTGGAGCACAGTAATCCCCGCCGTGTACTCCCAGGATTACTTATCTAATGGGGAGGGCGGGGATTAACGTGCCTTAATCCCGTGCTTTTATTAATTACATTGATAAACGCTAATTGGGTTCATTCCATTAGTGTTCATTTGGCTTGTTCGGTTCTTGGGAGTCAAATGTCTTTTATTTTTTTATGTGTTTTTTTGAGGTTGGGTTACTATTAAGTACTCCTCGAGGGTGTGTGAGGTCGTCCTTGAAAGATACACTCGCGGCGGGAACTTGGTGTTATGATCGCGCTGAGACACACGTAAGGTAGGCCGGCCCTGTGTGGCGAGGCGGGCGTGGAGGGAGGCACAGGGCGGCGCTGCTGCTTATATCTCCCGTCCTGCCGGGGTGACACTGATTGCCACTCACACGGCACCAGAACTTTACCCTCGACGCCCAAACATATCGTACAGCGAGGCACTACTAGCATAACTATCCTCTATCTATTTAATCCATCATCTATCTATTTAAACTATCCATTACACTGTCTGAACGCAATAATCACCGTAGGATGTATGTAGAAGCATTAGTTAGTGTGAGGGTGTGTTTTATGGGTGAAGGGAAGGGTACGTCTGGCAGCGGGTTGTGGCACTGGCATCGCTCAGGTGATTTCCAGGCACCTGTAGCGCCAGACCAGCACCGGCCAGGCTAAGGAGAGGGTGTTGACGCTCCCGCCCCCTCACACTGCCTCTACCATGCTTCTCTCTCCCCTCTAACTCCCCTTCCCAGACATTCTCTCAACATAAGGTCAAAACAGTCATATTTCCCCTCGTTTTACATGTTACAGCTTTATATTCAGTTCATTTATCCGACTTTTCCTCAGATTGTGGACTTTAAATACACCTTACTGCAGCCCCGTGCGTTGTGAGGTGTGGGTGCGGGTGTGGGTGTACTCAGGTGTGTGTGTGTGTGTGTGTGTATGTGTGTGTGTGTGTGTGTGTGTGTGTGTGTGTGTGTGTGTGTGTGTGTGTGTGTGTGTGTGTGTGTGTCCTCGTCTCATCCCGGAACGCATCGCATCCCTGAGTCTGGAATGAAATATTGACGTGGAAACATTTTTATTTTAAGGGAAATTCCTTTGACGGGACATTAGCTTTAATAAGTCAAAGGGGGAAGGGAGGGGAGAGGGGAGGCGAGGGGAAGAGGGGAAAGTTAAAGGTGCTGAGATATTAAAAATGAGTCTTGTCGATGAAGTATGCAGAGTATTGGTTAATTATACACATTCCCAAGGGTCCCCCCACGCCCACGCCCACGCCCAAGGCCTTTCTTAGTGAGGCTGCAGCTTCCGTATCGAGGAGGAGGAGGACAAAGGGCGCGGAGGAGGCTTTGTTAATTAGGCTTGGGTGAGGGGCTTCAAAGGGTCGACACTCGGATTATTCACCTCATCGGAATACGATAAAACACTTCATAGGGAATCCCTGGTCCTGATGCACAGCCCAGACACCTCCGAGGTTTGATTACTCCTCCGACGGGCGTTTCAAAGACTTATTTCCCCGCTGAAACACCTCAAAAAAAAAAAACCAACTGACTTTGAAGAAATCGCAGCGAGGGGACAGCGCGCCCTCCCTCCCTCCCTCCCTCCATCACACTCTTGTTCACTTATAAAAATGACGACGAAATTAATACGTTTCCATAAAATTACATGAAGTATCTAATCTTGTTATTGGTTTTGGGTGCCGCAGCGACGTGGCCGGAGGGACGACCTAACTGTCCTGTAGCTGGGGAGTGGGGGGTTCCTGGGAGCAGTAGGGAGGTCCTGACAGCCTTGGTGGAGGAGGAGAGTGGTGAGGCAAGCACTGTTAACGTCAGCTACAACTCCACCAATGAGCACTACCTCGGGACAGCCTCAGCGGAGGATGCAAAGGTTGTTACTCTCAAGGTGGAAGGAAGTGAGAATAATACTTTACTCCTTCACCTCATGTGTTTGAACGAGGCGCTGTGGGTGCTGGTGACGCCCTTGAAAGACAGTCCACGTATGATGAAGATAATGAAGATGGCGCCCTTTAAACGACGCCTACCACCCACCCCTTTTGGAGACACCCCCTCCTCCCCCTCCCACTCCACCCCCTCATTGCCTGAATTCATCCTTGTAAATATATCACTGCCAAGGATACCGAAGGAGGATCACAAGCAGGATAACCTCACAGTCCTACCTCAAGGCGCGTTACCTCCTCCTGCTGAACCTTCTGCTGTCCCTCCTACTGCGCCTCCTGCTCCTCCTGCTGGGTTTATGTAATTGTTCCTCACTCTCTTGATGACTCTTGTAAATGTGATGTTATTGATCTATTGAATTTGTGTGATTATTTTACTTCTCTCTCTCTCTCTCTCTCTCTCTCTCTCTCTCTCTCTCTCTCTCTCTCTCTCTCTCTCTCTCTCTCTCTCTCTCTCTCTCTCTCTCTCTCTCTCTCTCTCTCTCTGTGACGCTAGTTATTACCAAAACCATTCATTTATTTGGAACATTGACGCTTTACGAAAAATATATATATATATATAATGTGATTGAGCAATTCCGTGACGAAATAAAAGTTAATTAACCTGTGCCAATATACAGGTGAGCTATTAGTACACCTGATATTTTAATCTTAACGGACTCACGCTGAAAAATGGCCTTGTCAATTAAGAGTTTTCATTACTGTCACTACTACTGCTGTTACTATACTACTACTACTAACTATTACTACTACTACTACTACTACTACTACTATTCCTTCTACTACTATTCCTACTACTACTACTACTACTACTACTACTATCTTATTGTGATCAGCAAATTACTTGTATCATGTATCCTATTATTTCAGCTTCCTCCTCCTCCTCCTCCTCCTCCTCCTCCTCCTCCTCCTCCTCCTCCTCCTCCTCCTCCTCCTCCTCCTCCGTGAAGGCTAACGAAGCGTATAGGCCTAGATCACCTGATAGACAGTGTACGTAATCACACACGCACATGGAAACACACACACACACACACACACACACACACAAACACACACACATTTTTACTCCTATATTTTTTCGTTTATTTATTATTCACTTTTTCTTTCTTTCTCTATTTCTCTATTTTCGTTTTTGGTAGTTTTTCTTCCTTTGTTTTATATATTTCTTTTCTTTTTTTTCTTTAATTTTCGTTCGGTGGAGTTTTTCAATTTTTTTTCCAAATTTTATCAGTTATAGTGTATTTTTTCCCTCCATTTATTATTTTTTCTTTCAATTCAATTATTTACTCTTGTCTATCATTCCTTTATTCTTTTTTTTTTCTTTCTCTCCTTCCTTTATTACCTTCCTTTATTCTTCCTTTCTTCTATGTCAAGTCTTTAGTCTTTCCTTCTCTGCCTTTGTCTACGTTACATATTTATTATCTCCTTCCTTCCTCCCTTTCTTTCTTTCTTCCTCTTTCTTTGTATCCTTCTTCCTTTTCCTCTTCCTCCTTCATTCTCTCTCCTTACCTCCCTTTCTTATAGTTCTTCATTTTTCACTTTCAACCGTTCTCTCTTTATTATCTCTATCTATCTATCTTTCTTCTATTCCCTTCCTCCCATCCTTTCTCTCCTCCCTTCCGTCTCCCCACACCAGAGAGAGAGAGAGAGAGAGAGAGAGAGAGACGTTCATATCCCATAAATATTTATTCATCAACTCAAAACTGCCAGGGAAAAAAAACGCAAAAATTTTCAAAAGTAGAGAAAAAAAGGAAATTTACTGTAAGAGGCATTTGAGGGGGAAAAGTTACGCTTAAGGAAACTATTGAAACAGGAAGAAGAGGAGGAGAAATAGGAGGAGGAGGAGGTGTAGAAGGAAGAGGTAGAGGAGGAGGAGGAGAAAAAATTACAGCAATCATAGAACAAATTGTCCCTCTGAGCAGGCGTTTCATCACCTTGTTCTGTGTCCGTTCATTATTTCCCCTCAAATTGTTCGAGAATGTGAGGGGAAATTGGTCTCCTTGTGAGGGATAATGGGTGTGATGTGTTAGTGTGTGTGTGTGTGTGTGTGTGTGTGTGTGTGTGTGTTTGTGTGTGTGGATAGCAAATATACTTAAAGGAGGGAATGGATAAGAAGGGGAGATAGATAGATAGGAAGAAGAAGAGACATAGAGATGAATAAAGAAGAGGAGGAGGAATAGGATAAGAAGATAATAAATAAATAGGTAAATAGATGAAAATAAAAACATGAAATCAACACAAAACATAATAAATAAAAAATAACGAAAAAAAAAATGAAATAAACTAATTAAAGGTTAAAATAAATAGAGGAAGACACGCCCCCCGCCCCCCTCCCTTTAACAGACTTGGGAGGACACCTGGAGGAAAGAGGAGAGAAAATGAATATTGCGGAGGGAGGAAAGAAGTGTGGAGGAGAAAATTGGGTCTATGATGGAGGGAAGGTAAGAGACAGAGTGATGGAGGGAGGGATGGGAGGGAAAGATGGTGACTAAGGATGGTGAAGATGATGGATGGTGACACGTCCTCTGATGGTGATGGTGATGGTGATGAGTCCTATGATGTTAAAATAGTGATGTCCTATGAAAATTGCTATTAATGTAGGATACTTTTGTCATATTGAAGTCCTTTTGTGTCCTATGAAAGTGTAAATATCCTACAGTGTTAAATATATAGAGAATCCTATTAATATATCCTAAAATGGTGTTTAAGAATCCTTTGAGAATAATTGTCAAATATGAAAATACAAGTGTCCTTCGATGTCCTACGAATATCCTATAGGAGTAAATACATCCTACAGAAATCAAGAATGTCTCATAATATCCTACAGGAGTCATAAAAACATCCAATCCTGCACGTCAAGAATGTCCTAAAAAGGGGAGAAGGTGAGGGGAAGGGAAGAGTCCTACACCTCACCTCCCCTCCCCTCCCCTCCCTCCCTTCCCCTCCCCTCCTTTCCCCTCCCCTCCCCTCCCCTCCCCTCCCCTCCCCTCCCTCCCTCCATTCCCCTCCTCTCTCCTCCCCTCCCCTCCTCTCCCCTCCCCTCCCCTCCCCTCCCCTCCCCTCCCCTTCCCCCTCCTTCAGTGACAAGAATTCAATCAAAAAGGAAGAGTAAATAGGATTCTTCGCCGTCCCTCCCAACACTTTTCGCTTGTGTGGAGGCAATACAGTGTTATGGATGGGCGTGTGACCTTGAAAACACCCTTACCACCCCGTACACTAAGGGCCATTTCACCCTGACAATCCGCCTTCCAGTAAATGCCTCTAGTTCACATTTAATTCCAGGTTTCCAGACTTACCCTGTTTATGTTTCAGCGAAGTTGATGAGAAACTTGTTTTTTTTGTTGTTTTTTTCCCTCTCGTTTTTTCCCTTCAGTTCCTGGTCAAATGCCAATAATCAGGAAGGGAAAATTAGTAAAAAAAAAAAAAATTATTATAAGTATGATTTTTGTCGTGCTATCAGATTTTTTCTTCTATATATATTTTTTTCCAAGCAGTTAATTCGTACGAAGTCTCATTTTTATTTTCTATTTATTTCGTCTTTTTTGTCTCTAATTCTTTGGGTGAAAAAATACAATATGGATGAGAAATGGCCATTAATGATGTCCAGCGTGGCCCAATATTTACTTTACGGACTAATTTGTTGACAGTTTTATCGTTCAGTGGCAGAGAGAGAGAGAGAGAGAGAGAGAGAGAGAGAGAGAGAGAGAGAGGAATGAGACGACAAAATCTATCTTAAATCATTACCTCATTTGGAAGAGAAGAAGGGAGACGAGAGGAAAAAAGAGGAGGGAGAGACGAAAGGAAGAGAAGGAGGGAGGGAGGCAAGGAAAATAGAGGAGGGAGAGATGAAATGAAGAGAAGGTATGAGAGAAAAAAAGAAAAGGAAAAATGAGAGAAGAGAGACAAAGAAGGAGGAAGAGGAGAGAGTAAGAAAAGAAAGGAAAATAATTTGAGAGAGAAGAAAGAAGGAGAAGGAATGAGAAGGAGGGAGAGATGAAAGGAATAGGAGGAAGTAGAGAAGGAGGGAGAGAAGAAAGGAATAGGAGGAGGGAAATAAAAGAGGAAGAGAAGGAGGAAGAGAAGGCGAGGTGTTACAGGGTGTCTCAGCAAGTTCTCATTGTACTTTAATCCCTATAGCTTTGAGGAAATAATTGTTACTTTGTTATTCATTGGCAGCCGTTTATGTAGGTTGTTAACACCTTTATATTGTTATCCTGCTACTTGTTTGTCTGTTTGTTTGGTTAGGTTAGGTGTGTGTTTGTCTGTATATCTTCTTTTTTTTTTACAGTGTTTTTATTATTGTTATGCTTATTTGTGTTCAGTTTGTAATTTTTTTTTTTCTTTTTTCAATGTTTTTTCTTTATTTTAACTTATTTTTTTCATTATAGCTAAGGTGTACATAGGTGTTGAATCTTTGTGTGTGTGTGTGTGTGTGTGTGTGTGTGTTTAAAGGTTACGTTAAAGGTGTGTGCGTTGTTAAGGATAAGGTGTGTGAAGGTAAGGGGGGTAGGGGATGCAACACGTGGCCTCAACACACCTGACAACACCTCAAGGTCACGCCAATTAGTGCAAAAGACAGGTGTAATTTCGTGTTGCAAATTGAATGTTGGTTGCTGGGTACTAACACACTCTCTCTCTCTCTCTCTCTCTCTCTCTCTCTCTCTCTCTCTCTCTCTCTCTCTCTCTCTCTCTCTCTCTCTCTCTCTCTCTCTCTCTCTCAGTGTGTGTGTGTGTGTGTGTGTGTGTGTGTACGTTGTGCCTACACCATCAGGTCACTTCCAGCATAACTAATTACCCTGTGTGGCTCTTTAATTAATGGTTGACTACTATAATTAATCTTAAGGGTAATGGAAGTCCACACTGATACCTCTCTCTCTCTCTCTCTCTCTCTCTCTCTCTCTCTCTCTCTCTCTCTCTCTCTCTCTCTCTCTCTCTCTCTCTCTCTCTCTTTCATCTACTTTTTTATCAACTTTCCTTTATGGTTTAATTATTTTCTTCCTCTTTTTATTATTTATTGTGCACTTTTTTTTTTTTTTTTTTTTTTTTTTTTTTTTTTTTAAGTTTGTTATCCTCTCTGCACTTCCTTTATCTTGTGTTTTGTTATTATTATATCTTTCATCTTTTATTTTTCTTCATTTCCTCTTTCTTATTTTTCTCCTCTTCCTTTCTTTTCTTAGTTTCATTATCTTTATTTTTTCTTCCTGTTGTTCCTCTTCTTCTTCTTTTTCTTCTTTTTCTTCTTCTTTTTCTTCTTTTACTTCTTTTTCTTCTTTTCTTTTTTTTCTTCTTTTTTTCTTCTTTTTCTGCTTCTTTTCTTCTTTTTCTTCTCTTCTTTTTCTTCTTCTTTTTCTTCTTCTTTTTCTTCTTTTTTTTTCTTCTTCTTCTTCTTCTTTTTCTTTTTCTTATTCTTTTTCTTCTTCTTCTTCTTCTTCTTCTTCTTCTTCTTCTTTTTTCTTCTTCTTCTTCTTCTTCTTCAGTTGCTTTCAATATATTTTTTACGCCAATTTTGGAATTTCGTTTTCTATTTGCGAAAGAAAATGGAAAATTAAAGAGTTTTTTTTTTCTATTCATCAATTTTCTCTCCTTTTCCTCCTCCTCCTCCTCCTCCTCCTCCTCCTCCTCCTCCTCCTCCTCCTCCTCCTATTGTTATCAAGTCTATTTTATTCTTTAATTAATGAAGACAACGATCCATTTTTTAGTTGTTTTTGTTGTTTGTTTCTTATCAACAGTTTTTCATCATCATTATCATCATTATCATTATCATCATTATCATTATCATTATTATCGTTATTGAGAACATCTTCATCATTATCATTTTCGTTATCATTATTATTACACACACACACACACACACACACACACACACACATTTGTAACAGGATTCATGGACGTAATTTAGTAATCATACCTGGTTAAGGTAATTACGTTATCAAATTGTGTCAAGTTAAATGTTGACTAATTACACTTTGTTATTATTGTTATTGTTGTTATTATATTTTTTTATTTTTATTTTTATTTTTTACTTTTAATTTTTTCATGTTTATTAATTTTATTTTAACTATTTTCTTTCTTTCTTTCTTTCTTTATTTTTTTATTTACATTTTTATTTTGTCATTCCATCTTTTCTTTTCTTTTTTTCCTTCCCTTGTTTATTTATTTATTTATTTATTTATTTTATTTCCGCGAGTGACCTTGAAAATATCGCGGGGAAAATAATACCTGAAAAGTTATATAATTATTTCCCTCTTTTTTCCTTCAAACAATGTGTCTTTAGTGAAAAAAATATTAAAGATTCATTAGGGTACGCTCTCTCTCTCTCTCTCTCTCTCTCTCTCTCTCTCTCTCTCTCTCTCTCTTCTCTCTTCTCTCTCTCTCTCTCTCTCTCTCTCTCTCTCTCTCTCTCTCTCTCTCTCTCTCTCTCTCTCAATGATTAATGATAACATACCACATTCTAATCTCTCTCATCAGTCTCCCAGATGTTGTCGTAACGAGAGAGAGAGAGAGAGAGAGAGAGAGAGAGAGAGAGAGAGAGAGAGAGAATTCAGGTTAATGAATACACTCACCTCCACCTACACACACACACACACACACACACACACACACACACACACACACACACACACACACACACACACACACACACACACGTAGGATTCACTTTGATGAGAGATTAATGACCAGGAAATTACACCCACAAGGAATTTTTATTTATTATTATTATTATAGTTTTTATTTTATTTTATTTTATTTTTTTTTTTTTTTAGGGGGGTGTTTAGGGGGGCTATTGGTGGGCGGAGAGCGGCGGAAATTAAGTGTTTAAGAGTGTTTGTTTTAGAGAGAGAGAGGAGAGAGAGAGAGAGAGAGAGAGAGAGAGAGAGAGAGAGAGAGAGAGAGAGAGAGAGAGAGAGAGAGAGAGAAAGACAGAGAGAGAGAGAGAGAGAGAGAGAGAGAGAGAGAGAGAGAGAGCCGACCTAGAAACAAGGACATTGATAAAACGCCAATAATAAAATAAAATGAAATGCAACAGAAATGAATAGAAAATAAATAAATAACGATGATAATAATAATAATAATAATAATAATAATAATAATAATAATAGGAGTAATAATAAGAAGAAATCAAGAATAATTAACGAAACAAACATAAAACAAAATAAAAAGAAAGAAAATAATCTCCTTTAATTACTTCTCTCTCACATTTCCTTCTCTTCTTAGTAATGTGAGAGAGAGAAAGAGAGACAAAAGTGTGAAAGGAGGGTAATCTGGCTTTATTTCTCTCATTATCCTCCGTATTTATCATGCTCTTGAGAGAGAGAGAGAGAGAGGGAGAGAGAGAGAGAGAGAGAGAGAGAGAGAGAGAGAGAGAGAGAATCAGATTATATACACCATTCGTTTTCTTTTTGATTTCCTACTTTCTTTCATTTCCTTTCTTTCTGTTTAACGTGAAGAGAATGAGAGAGAGAGAGAGAGAGAGAGAGAGAGGAGAGAGAGAGAGAGAGGAGAGAGCGAGAGATAAAGATACATTTAAGAGAGAGAGAGAGAGAGAGAGAGAGAGAGAGAGAGAAGAGAGAGAGAGAGAGAGATAAAGATACATTTAATTGTATCTTTATTTATCTCTCGCTCTCATTCCTTTCGTATTGCATACTCTATAGATGACACATAACAGATCTCTCTCTCTCTCTCTCTCTCTCTCTCTCTCTCTCTCTCTCTCTCTCTCTCTCTCTCTCTCTCTCTCTCTCTCTCTCTCTCATAGTAGTTATTGCGCATTTCTCATCTTTTTTGTTTCTTTATCGTATTTTTCGGGATACTAACGATGGTTTCCTTTTAGCATATATCAGAGGGGGGGGAGGGGGTGTAGGAATAGTACCTCCATTCCTCCATTCTCTCTCTCTCTCTCTCTCTCTCTCCTCTCTCTCTCTCTCTCTCTCTCTCTCTCTCTCTCTCTCTCTCTCTAGCATAGTACTAATATCCATAACTATATACTGATCTTTTTTCTCTTTTTCCCTTTCTCTCTCCATCCATCTTTCCTCCCTCCTTCTTTCCCCTCTCTCCTTCTTTTTCAGAGAGAGAGAGAGAGAGAGAGAGAGAGAGAGAGAGCCCAGTCTACCAATTTGCTTTACGAGGAGAGAATAGGGTGAGGGAAAGAGAAAAGAGAAGGAGTTAAAAAGAGATGGCGGTCAGGAAGGGACATAGCCGTTAGAGAAGAGAGAGAGAGAGAGAGAGAGAGAGAGAGAGAGAGAGAGAGAGAGAGATGAGAGAGAGAGAGAGAGAGAGAGAGGGGAGGGTTTAGGTCAGTTTAAGGGCAAATATAGAACTAAAAGTGTTAAAGGAAGTAAGGTGAAAGAGGGAGAGTGAGGGGAATAAAGGTGAGAGTGAGGGGAAAGAGGGAGAGTAGGGAAAAGAGGGAGAGAGAGGGAAACAGAGGGAGGTGTGAGGGGAAAGAGGGAAGAGTGAGGGGAAAGAGGGAGAGTGAGGGGAAAGAGGGAGGGTGAGGGGAAAGGAGGGAGGGTGAGGGGAAAGAGGGAGAGCTGAGGGGAAAAGGTGAGCAATAGGGTGCAAATGTGTCCTGCCTGAGGTTGCTGATTGTCTCGTGTGTTGTGTGTGTGAGAGAGAGAGAGAGAGAGAGAGGGGGAGAGTACGAACCGAGGGCCTGATATATAGCATTACTTCTCCTCCTCCTCCTCTTCTCATACTCTAATGATACAAGATACGTACGCTCCACACCCTCATAGGGTCACAGTAATAAAAAAAAAAAATTCACAAGCAAAACTAGGGTCACAAAACCATCGTTAGGTCACATAAGGTCACAAAAAACCCAAGAAAGGTCACTAAATGAAGACCCAAAACCATATCAGTCACACATACCAACATCAGGTCACATAAATCAACAACCAGGTCACCAATCAATACCAGGTCATCCTAGGTTACACATGAGGCTTGTATTGGACACGGCATGACCTTCACACTATGATAAGAGGTCACGGGAATCAGTTGGACATTATCTAAGGTGGGTTGGACCGCTAACAAACCTCTTCTCTGCTTCATTTATCTTATCTCAACGAGGGGAGGAGGAGGGGAAGGGGAGGGGAGGGAAGGGGGCTGGGAGGATAGAGAAGGGGATGAGTGGGTAGGGTGAATAAGAGGGGAGGGGAAGAGGAGGAGAGAGGAGGGTAGGGGTTGGAAGGGGAGCAAGGAGGGGTAAGGGGATGAGAGGGGAAGCAAGGGGAGGGTATTTAAAGAGTGTGTGAGTGAGGGTGAGGGAGAGGGTAAGAGTGCTATCAGTCACCACCTGACGCCTCTGTCGGCTATCAGTGACTGGTAAGTGTGTGTACCAAATGCGGTCTTTTAATGACCTTCTTGGCTATCAGTGTTAACATCTGTATGGGGGGATGGAGGTTGTATAGGGGTCTGTTTGGGGGATGGGGGCTGTCTTAGGGTTTGTTTGGGGGATGGAGCTCTCTTAGGGTCTGTTTGGGGTATGGGGTTGTCTTAGGGTCTGTTTGGGGTATGGGCTGTTTTTAGGTCTGTTTGGGGTATGGGGCTGTCTTAGGGGTCTGTTTGGGGTATGGGCTGTTTTAGGGTCTGTTTGGGGTATGGGGCTGTCTTAGGGTCTGTTTGGGGGTATGGGGCCTGTTTAGGGTCTGTTTGGGGTATGGGGCTGTCTTAGGGTCTGTTTGGGGGTATGGGGCTGTTTTTAGGGTCTGGGGTATGGGGGTCTGTTTGGGTGTGGGGGTATACGAGGGGGCTGTCTGAGGGTCTGTTTAGAGAGACGAGGGCTGTTTGGGGGTACGGGGACTGTTTAGGGTATGGGTGGCTTCTAAGTGTGTTGGAAGAGTGTGTTTGACGTCCTGATAAGGTGTATCGGTGTTTAGAAAAAGTGTGTTAGGGTGTTTAAAAAATATAATTTGTTTGGAAAAGGTTGTGTTATGTGTTTGGAAAAGTGTGTTATGTGTTTGGAAAAGAAGATTTGTTTGAAAAAGTGTGTTATGTGTTTGGAAAAAGTGTTTGGTGTTTGGAAAGTGTGTTTGGTGTTTGTGAAAAGTGTGTTTGGTGTTTGGAAAAGTGTGTTTGGTGTTTGGAAAAGTGTGTTTGGTATTTGGAAAAGTGTGTTATGTGTTGGAAAAGTGTGTTATGTGTTTAGAAAAGTGTGTTTGGTGTTTAGAAAAGTGTGTTTGGTGTTTAGAAAAGTGTATTATGTGTTTGGAAAAGTGTGTTTTTTTATGTGTTTGGATAAGTGTGTTATGTGTTTGGAAAAGTGGTTGGTGTTTGGAAAAAGTGTGTTTGGTGTTTGGAAAAAGTGTGTTATGTGTTTGGAAAAGTGGTTGGTGTTTGGAAAAAGTGTGTATGTGTTTGGAAAAGTGGTTGGTGTTTGGAAAAGTGTGTTATGTGTTTGGAAAAAGTGTGTTATGTGTTTGGAAAAGTGGTGGTGTTTGGAAAAGTGTGTTATGTGTTTGGAAAAGTGTGTTATGTGTTTGGAAGGTGTGTTAAGTGTTTGGAAAGGTGTTTTAGGATCATGTGAGTGTGTTTAGGAGACTGTAGGATGTGAGACTGTAGGATTCTTAAAGATTTTAGGAGTAACAACAATAATGATGATAATGGAAAACTTTAGTTCGAAAATCCTAAGAACGAACCCGTGTGAGGCTTCAGAAAGGGAACGAAACAGATTCGCTTTGCTTTTTCGAACCTGAGGCTGGTGGAAGACCCTCGCACGACGCCCAAATGGAGGGGAAGGGGAGGAGAGGAGGAGGAGGAGGGGAGGACAGATGGGACAAGGATTAAGAGAGGACGAAGAGAGAGAGAGAGAAGAGAGAGAGAGAGAGAGATGAGAGAGAGAGAGAGAGAGAGAGAGTAGAGAAAAAGGGGAAAGAAAAGAAAAAAATAGGGAAAGTAAAGCTGCTCTCTCTCTCTCTCTCTCTCTCTCTCTCTCTCTCTTCTCTCTCTCTCTCTCTCTCTTCTATCTCCTCTCTCTCTCCTCTCTCTCTCTCTCATGTTAATCAAATCAACCACAACTGACAGTACTAAAGGGAAAATAGAAAGAGAGAGAGAGAGGGGAAAAAAAAGAACAAATGAATATTCACAGTCGAAACGGTACGCAAAAGGGACGCATTTCTGTACTATTGTGTGTGTGTGTGTGTGTGTGTGTGTGTGTGTGTGTGTGTGTGTGTGTGTGTGTGTATGTGTGTGTGTGGTGTGTGTGTGTGTGTGTGTGTTGTGCCAAATCACACACACACACACGCCCTTGAGGGAAGTATAAGAGTCAACACACGAAGCTTCCTGCCCGACAGACGCCCACAACCCTTTGCATTATGTAGGAAAGTCTTGTAGGGAGCAGCGAGAACGAGGAAAAAAATCACTCACATACAAACACAGTAACACAGAGTGAACACGAGATTAAAGAAAAAAAAGAGAAGAAAGAGGAGGAGGAGGAGGAGGGGGGAGTGATGGTAGAAGAAGCGGGGAAAGAGAGAGAGAGGGAGTAAGAAGGGAATGTGTGTGTGTGATTGTGGTAATGAGAAGAGAGAGAGTTTAGGAGAAAGTAGAGATAGGGAAGAAGAGGAGAGTTAAAGTGTAAGAATTAAAAGAAAGAAAGAGAAGAAAAAATTTATAGAAAAAGGGAGATAGACAAATAGTGATAAAGAGACAACAATAGAAACATAGAAGATGAGAAATAAATAATAATAATAATAAAGAAAATAGAACAACGAACAGTAATTATAGAAAAAAATAATAAAGATGAAGAGAAAAGAATAAGGGAACAGAAAATAGGAAGAGAAAATATAAAGACGAAAGGTGGAAGAAGAGAAGGCGTGATAAAGATTGATAGAGAGAAGAGGGAATGTGGAAGGGGAGGAGAGTAAATGGAATGCTAAATGAAGGTGTGGAATAGAGAAGAAGGGGAATAAATGAAGGAAGAAGGAGAGAGAGAGAGGAGACGAGAGAGAGAGAGAGAGGAGAGAGAGAGAGAGAGAGAGAGAGGAATTTGGATATATGTATGCAAATAGAATGATAGATATGAAGAAATAATGATTGAAATATGATAAAGAAGAATAGGAAGAGAAAAAGAAATGACACACACACACACACACACACACACACACACACACACACACACACACACACACACAGGACACACACACACACACACACATTATATATATTTTTTCAACAAATATAAAGAAAAAACGAAAGAAAATAACGAAGGAGGTGAAAGGCGAGAATTAATAAAACATGTACATAGAATAATATCCGATAACTGATTAATATGCAACAGAGAGAGAGAGAGAGAGAGAGAGAGAGAGAGAGAGAGAGAGGAGAGAGAGAGAGAGAAGGAAAAGGGGGAGGAACCTTATGAATACTTGAAGAGAGGAAAGATCAGTGAGGCTGGAGGAGAGAGAGAGAGAGAGAGAGAGAAGAAGAGAGAGAGAGAGAGATGAATCCATTGTTTGCTTAATTATTTACTTGTTTGCATTATATATTTGTTCATTTATTTGTTATTTATTTATTTGTGTGAATTTCATTATAACGCGTGAATTTATTATCGTTCGGTTAATTAATAGAAAGAAT
>JAXIVD010007127.1:7500-21311 GCA_036785275.1 Cancer borealis
TCTCTCTCTCTCTCTCTCTCTCTCTCTCTCTCTCTCTCTCTCTCTCTCTCTCTCTCTCTCTCTCTCTCTCTCTATTTCTTACTACTCTCAAAATATTGGTTTATTTTCTTTTTTTTTCTTTCTTTCTCTTATTAAAATTTCCTCTCATTCTCAGAACACAAAAATTTATCAAAGCACCACATTTTCTTTCTTTTCACATTAATACGACGACCAAATGTTGATGTAATTCCCTGTTTTGATGCACATGTCAATAATAACAATAATAATAATAATAATAATGATAAAAATTTGTTCCATTCCCACATAAGAAAATAAACAAAAAACACAGACAAAAAATATTACATTCTCAAAAATTGTCTAATGCAAAAATATACAAATCTACGAATACTATACAAACAAAATTCACATACACACACATACACACACAACAAAAATACAAAAAATAAGTCACTTCAAAAACCCACAAACAAACAATGAAATATATATGAATCCGTTAATTCTCCGTAAACAAAATGAAAATAATAATTCACAAAAATCCGACACGACGATACAAGAACACGTTTCCCGGACATTATCTGACAACACATCCACATTCTGAATCCCCGAGGCAAGCCAAGTCACCTGTACGTACAAAAGAATGATAGGAATTGCACATAGGAAAAGGCGTAGTATTAATTATCACCTTTATAAAGAGGCGTAGTATTAATTATCACCTTTATAAAGAGGCGTAGTATTAATTATCACCTTTATAAAGAGGCGTAGTATTAATTATCACCTTTATAAAGAGGCGTAGTATTAATTATTACCTTTATAAAGAGGCGTAGTATTAATGATTACCTTTATAAAGTTGCATGATTAAGCTTGTTCTCCTCCTCTAGTCACTTTTCAACACGAGACCTTTTCGTCATCTGTCGGGAAGGCAAAGGGAAGGTTAATTTTCTACTTTTTATTTTACTTTTGTTTTTTATATATATATTTTTTTATAATGTTGTATGTTATCCTCCTGACTTCAATATTTTTGTTTTATTTTCTTTCTGTTTTCCTTCCTTCCTTTTTCTTTCCATTTTTTTTTTTTTTTTTTGAAGGTTTGGATCTATCTATTTATTCTTTTTGTTTTCTGTTATTTATTTTTTATTTTTCCTTGATTTTCATTGACTCTTAATCTTACTCTTACTTTTTTTTTCTTTACACATTTCATTCATTTCCTGTGTTTTCTTTCTTCTTTTCCTCTTCATTTCCTCTAGTACACATTTACAATCCAAATTTTCTTCCTCATTTCCTCCCCTTCCCTAATCTTCTATTCCTCTTATTTCCTCCCTTCCTTATTCCTCCTCTCCTCTCCTTTATTTTCCTCTCCTCTCTCCCATTATTTCCTTTCTTCCCTTCTTCTCTAGTCCTTCCTTCCTTCTCCTTTCATTCCCTCTTTCCTTCTTCCTCTCCTCATTCATTCTTCCTTATTCCCTCTTCTCTCTCTCCCATCAGTATGCCTTCTTCTTCCCTCCTCCTCCTCCTCCTCCTCCTCCTCCTCCTCTTCGTCATCATTACGTATAAGATTACAAAGGTAGTTATGTAAATGTTTGCACCTTAGTGATTTAGCGAGGGAACCGGAAGCAGCCAAGCACGCGCACGCACGCACACACGCACGCACGCACACACACACACACACACACACACACACACACACACACACACACACACACACACACACACACACACACTCAAACACACGCACGCACTAACACACTATTGGATCTATACGCACTAACCCCCCATGCCGCAGTATATATTAATTCATCTTTTTTTTTTTTTTTTTTTTTTACGTGTGTGTATTAGCACCACGAGGGAGCGAAACGGTGATTGGTGTGTTTTGTGTTGTGTGTGTGTGTGTGTGTGTGTGTGTGTGTGTGTGTGTGTGTGTGTGTGTGTGTGTGTGTGTGTGTGTGTGGACCTTGATTGTCTTCGGGAAATTGTAATGGGGAAAAAAAAAAAAAAAAAGTGAAATTGCAATGGGGGAAAAAAAAAAAAAAAAAAAGGAAAATTACAAATAGGGAAAAAAAATAAGGAAAAAATAAGTGCTGTAAAATTCTGAAACCAATAAAATCACAAAGAAAAATAAAACTTGCATTAATAAAAAAAAAAAAAAGAAAAATACAAAAAATAAATAAATAAAGGGAAACAAGAGAGAAAGATAGAGAGCAAGTACGTGCGTGTGTGCGTGTATGTATGTATGTGTATTAGGATGTATAAAGTATGTATAACAACAATCTATAACATGTATAATAATCTATAGTGTAGTTTCAGTGCCTGAGCTTGTATATGTTCTTGAGGCTATAACACCACCACCACCACCACCACCACCATACAACCTAGTGGTGGTGTCCCGGTGTGGTTGTGGAGGTGATCTATGTATTGGTGGTGTGAGAATGTCTTGGTGATGTGGTGGTGAACGTGTGGTGAACTGTAGTCTGTGTGATCCGTGGTGGTGGTGGTGGTTGTAGTTGTGGTGGTGGTGAGGTGTGGTGGTTGTCTTGTGGTGGTAGTGACTGTGTTTGGTGGTGTGGTTACTGTGGTGGTGTTGTATGGAGGTGGTGATGGTGATGGGCTGTGTGGTGGTGGAGGTGGTGGAGGAGGAGGAGGAGGGGAAGGTTATGTAAGTTTGTGTGGATGGGGAGAGGGGAGATGAGGGGGAGGTGGAAGTGCTTGAATGGGGGAGGCTGTATGAGGATGGGGTGCTGGGTGGGTGTGGGTGTGGGTGTGGGGGTGGGTGGGAGTACTGTGTCACCATACCCTGCCTAGCCACACCATTAACCCCACCACAACCTAACCCCACACCCCCCCTGGGACTCTCCACACCACTCCCCTGGGGCCTGGTGGCTTTAGGGGGGAGGGAGAGCCTGCCTGGGGACTCCTGGGGTGAGGTGACATTACTAGTCTCACTCTCATAGCTTAACGACGCACTAACAAGGGAGGAGGGAGTGGAAGGTGACCCAGAATCTTGACCCTCAGCCGCCCAATCCCAGGCGCTATCAGGTGACATTGTCTTTAGCGGGTGACCTTGACCTCCCTCCTCCACCTGCCCCATGACCTGTGACCTGGCTAACTTCCCGTTGACCTCCATTGACCTTGGTGTGGGTGGTGGCGGGCCCTTAGAGGAGTGGTGGCAGTAGATACAAGTGGACTGAACCTTCCCTGTCTCGCCGATGTAGGAGGGAAAGACTTGCGTTCCTACGTCCACGACACTCACTCTGAACCCTCCTCCTCCATACTCCCCCTCCTCCCCCCTCTGTGGCCTGGGTTGTGGGTTGTGGGGGGCGTCCCTGTTGCCATTGGGGTCGTCCTCCACAGTGGGGTTGGCGGGTGGAGTGTGGGTGGAGCCGCAGGTACAGGTGGAGCAGTGCTGTCTGGCGCGTTCTTTCTGCCTCTCTTCTAGTACGGCAGCCATGATCGCTGCTGAAACTGCATCCACCGGCTCCTCCTTACTAGTCTGTTCTGTAAGGTGGAGGAGAGAGTGAGAGGGGGGGGAGTGTGGGGGGGTTGTATTAGATGGTGTGTGTGTGTGTATGTGTGTGTGTGTGTGTGTGTGTGTGTTACTGAAGAGAAGGAGTGAGGAGGGAGTATGATGAGAAGGAGGGAGTTATATTAGCTGGTGTGTATGTATATATGTGCGTGTGTGGCGTGTAAGTAACTATCTTCTCCATACACTCAATAACAACAGAACATAGCATAACATAACAATATAACACGTCACACTAACTCGGTACACTCAATAACAACCCAACCCAACCTAACCTAACCTAACAGTAGCATCATAACACCCGAGACTCACCCGCATACTCATCACAACACCCGACACTCACCCGCATACTTATTCACCGAGTACACCATGGCCGTCGGGGGGAAGGTCGGGATGGGCACCTTAATTACCTTCACCTCGGGCTTGGGGGTCTCACGAGGCTCCTTGGCGAGGCGGGACTTGGCCTTCCTCTGCAGGTCTTCAGGCAGCTGAGGGAGGCACAGAAGGAGGGTGAGGGGAGGGCCAGTAAAGGGGAAAGGTAGTGTAGTGAGGTTAGGTTAGGTTATTTATAATGCATAAGTAAGATTGGATGTGTGCGTAATTTTCATGAATCAACACCACCACCATTTCTGGATAAAAAAAAGATAACAAGAGAGAGAGAGAGAGAAACAGAAAGTGAGCGAGGAAAAAACAAAGCATAGGGAAATAATTATAATCCTTGAAGGTAACAACACTTCCTAAAGACACGAACCAACCCAAGTGTGGGAGAAGGAACATTAGAAAAAATAGTGGTTTTTTTATGCTATTGGAGAACTGGCCAAAGGCAATAAAAACATTATAAAAAAGCTCATTTGTGATTGCCAGTTCCCTAAAAAAGAAAGAGTAATCAAATATAGTGATGCCAAATTAGTGTTGCAGGTTAATACCCTTCTCTTAAATGAGTTGAAGTTATAGGAAGGTGGTAATACAGATTCAAGAGTTGCACAGTTTACTTATAAGGAGTGTAACTTACTGAGTCCAACTTGTGTGCTGCATACTTGTTAGGGTTGCACTGCAGCAGCTGGATGGCCAAGTTGAGGTCGTTACGGTAGCGGTCCTGAAACCAAGTGTGTGTGAGTGCGTGTATTTGTCAAAATGTTATGTCATAGGCAGTGGCGGGAACATACAAAGGTGCTTAGGTGTTAGGCTTGAAGCAGCGGACTTTTTGAATGATTCTGTCCGCCTGTCTGCTACTATATATATGGAGTCCGTTAAATCCGAAATCCGTTGAATGGAAGGTTGAGTGTACAATGATGTTTTGATGAGTGTGTATATACAAAAAAAAGAGATAATTTTGATTCATAAGAAAATACACACACAAACACCCACACAACACACACAAACACCCACACAACACACACAAACACCCACACAACACACACAAACACCCACACAACACACACAAACACCCACACAACACACACAAACATCCAACCACACCACACCACACCACACCACACCACACACACACACACACACACACACAACATACATTTTCCTGCTTGAGCCTGTTGATGGCCTGCGCTGCGGTGGTGAGGGCGGTGGTAAGGCTGGCTGTGTCCGCGGCTAAACTTGACTTCTCGCTCTCGGTTCTATCAACGAGGCGAAGCAGCTTGTCCTCGAGGCCTTGATTCACGTTCTGTAGACGCTTGTGGGCCTCCAGCAGCCTGAAGGGAGGTCAAGGGTTAGTGTGGGTGTCTGTCTGTGTGTGTGTGTGTGTGTGTGTTTGTGGGTTTTTGGGGTTGTGTCGTGTGTGGTTTGTTTGAAAATTTGTTCGCTTTTCAAAATTGTTTCGCTCATAAAAAGTTTGTTCAGTATTGGGGAAAATTTTTATTGTTTCTTTATGTATATGTGAAAAATAGTGTTGTTTGTGTTATCTATTGAGACAAAAATGAAAAAGAAAATTGATGTGTTGGAGTGATTTATATTTCTTTCGTAAATCTGTTTCTTTTTTTTTTTTTGTTAAGGTGTTCGTCATTCTCTTATTAATAGAAAAAAATATAGAGAAAAATCAAAGGCAGGTCGCCATTACAGAAATCCTTGTAGTATTCTGTGTACGGGAAAAAAAAAAAAAAAAAAAAAAAAAAAGGACAAATGACTTACTGAAATTACAGATCAACGTGTGAAGATCAAAAAATTAAGATAAAAAGATTAAGATTAAGACAAAAATTGAGATAGATAAATAGATCATGTTAAGAGAAAAATAATGGACAAGACAACTATCACTAATTGTAAAAAAAAAAAATGGATTGATTACAGAAGAAAAAAAAAAAAAAAAAACTACAGTAAACATATAAACAGGAGAAGTAACCAACCTTCCCTTCACCTTCCCATCACTAACTCACCTGGGCAAGGCTAATGACCTGCTTCTTACCTGACCAGTGTAATTAATGCAAAGCAGGAGAGAGAGAGAGAGAGAGAGAGAGAGAGAGAGAGAGAGAGAGAGAGAGAGAGAGAGAGAGAGAGAGAGAGAGAGAGAGAGAGAGAGAGAGAGAGAGAGAGAGAGAGAGAGAGAGAGAGAGACCTAACCTAACCTATCAATCCTAACCTAACATTGCGTAACTAAAGCTATTGTTATATAGATGGAAATTAAGTTAGTTTTCTTTTTTTTCTTTTTTTTTCTCTCTAGCTAGCAGATGTAAGTGTTTGTAAAGTGTTTTAAATTGTTATGCATTGTGTTTGTGTTTGTGTTTGTGTTTGTGTTTGTGTTGTGTGGATGTCAAATAAAAATATGACATTCTACGTATAATAAAAAAAAAAAAATTTTTTTTTTTTAATTAAAATTTTTTTTTTTGAGAATGTTTTGAGTAAATTAGGAAGACAGAATTTTTTTTTTTTTAGTTGGAAGAAATGTACATACACACACACACACACACACACACACACACACACACACACACACACACACACACACACATAGACACACACACACACACACACACACACACACACAAAGGAAATTACTCTAAGCTTTATATTTCCATCTACAATCACACACACCCACACCCACACACCCACACCCACACCCACACCCACACCCACACACACACACATGTACACGTTTATTTAAGGAGACAGGGAGTAAGAAAAGTATGAGGAAACCAACCATTGACAACACAAACTAACACGTCAAGACCAGGGCTTCAGCTAATTGTAAAAAAAAAAAAAGTTAATCATCCAATCAGACATATAGAAAGTCCTTTACAAAAAATTAAAAAAATTAATAATAATAATAATAATAGTAAAGCAAATCATTACAGTAGCCAAAAATCCATTAATATATATATAAAAATAAATAAAATAAAGGACTTTCCGAAGAGGATGTTTCCATTAGTAAAATGTTCTCACAACTAAGCGAGAAGATCTAGACGTACTCGAGCGCATCAGGGCGGCAAAAAATATCAATTCATTTCAGAGTACGTGGTAAAAATAGACCAAGGGAATGAAGGACTGAACATTCTACTGCTTTACTGGGGGGGGAGGAGGAGGAGGAGGAGGAGGAGGAGGAGGAGGAGGAGGAGGAGGAGGAGGAGGAGGAGGAGGAGGAGGAGGAGGAGGAGGAGGAGGAGGAGGAGGTGGTGATGGTGGTGGTGGTGGAGGAGGAGATGGGGAAGGGGAAGTAGTGGAGGAGGAGGTGGAGGGCAGTGAGGAAAGGCCTTGCTTACCTTGTTTACTGGGAAGGATAGGGAGGGGAGGGGAGGGAGAGAATGGGAGGGATGGCGGCAGCGGTAGTGGAGGAGGAGGTGGAGGTAGTGGAGGAGGAGATAGTGGAGGTGGAGGTAGTGGAGGGCAGAGTGAGGAAAGGCCTTGCTTACCTTGGCATCCGCTGTGTCTGCCAACACAATGAGGGGGAATTAATTAAGGTGTGTTGGGGGGAACACACTCGAGGGAGACACACAAGTAGGGACACATGACTAGTGCGGTGAGGCCCTTGCTCTGCCCTGTGCCTTGGGGGGGTGGGGGGGCCGGGGGTGCTGTGGGGTGTGTGGTTTGCTAAGGCCAAACAAAAGTAGGTTGAAAAAAAAATCCCGCTTGTCGCCAGACCCTGTATAGAGGACAGTAGAAGTGGAGGCAGGGGTGGAGGTCCAATTTAGCATGAGAGGTGTCTTTTGAACTCCATACATGGGCGGATAAGGCCTCTGTACAGAGCAGGCAGCTGGGAGGGAGAGAAAAATGGATGCAGACGCCATAGGACACCTAACTTCTTGGAAGCTGATTTAGCAAGAGTAGAGATATGAAATTGGCAGTTTATATTTTTAGTAAAGGATAGACCGAGTGTGTCTAATGTGGAGGAGAGGGGAAGTTGAGTGTCGTTGAAGAAGAGGGGATAGTTATCTGGAAGGTTATGTCGAGTAGATAGTTGTGGAATTGAGTTTTTGAGGCATTGAACAGAAGAAGGTTTGCTCTGACCCAATCAGAAACTAGTGAAAGATCAGAAGTTAAGCGTCCTATAGCATCTCGCCTTGAGTCACTTAATTCTTGTTGGGTTGGGCGTCTGTTGTACCACGTTGTAAAATGCAAGGTAGTGTCATCAGCATAGGAGTGGATAGGGCATTGAGTCAGATTTAGGAGATCATTGATGAATAATAGAAGGAAAATCAGATTAGTACTGCCTCAGGTCCTCCCACTTAGCAGAGTTGAATTGCCAGAAGCACCTCTGCTTAGGCGGGTCCTGAGGCTGCACTGGAGTGATAGAACAGGTAACGGAAATAAGATTGTGATCGGAGGAGCCCAACGGAGAGAAAAGTTTAACAGAGTAAGCTGAAGGGTTGGAAGTTAGGAAAAGATCAAGAATGTTGGGTGTGTCTCCGAGATGGTCAGGGATACGGGTAGGGAACTGCACCAGCTGCTCTAGGTCATGAAGGAAGTGTGTGAAGTGTGATGTCAATGAAGTGTAAGTAGAGTAGGTAAGTTAAAGTTTAAGTGTGATCACCACTCACTTGTACTGCAATACCTACACTTAAAACATCAACTACTATTGGTTACATGAAGTGATAATTTAAACGTAACACTTCCTCCTCCTACTTATTAGCCCGACACACTGAACATGAGGAGAAACGTAGAAATTATAATAAGTGACACGACTACATCATTTTCCCATTAATTATACATGAACACAACAGTCTTGAAGCAACACCCCAGCCTGACACCCTCACCCCCCTCTTAACACACCCCTCACCCCCCTCACCCCCAGCAGGCCAGCAGGGGAGGGTTGACAGCTTGACAGCACCAGCGGTAAATTTAGTAGTCTGGGGGTGAGTGAAAGGTTAAACTTTTGAGCCCAAGCCCTGGTCAGGACCCAGAGGGAGATGGTCTAACATGGGAGACTAGAGGGCTCAGGGAGAGTAACTAAATGTCGTCCTGGCGGGGAGACGACCTGCCTCTGAGGGTGTAAAGGAGGTTAATTAGTGCTGTGTGTGTGTGTGTGTGTGTGTGTGTGTGTGTGTGTGTGTGTGTGTGTGTGTGTGTGTGTGTGTGTGTGTGTGTGTGTGTGTGTGTGCTTGTAGTCTCTGCTGGCAACGCAAGTTAAATTTGTATTAATATAAATTTTACAACAAATGAAAAATGCCACAAGTATGTATTTTCCAGTTTCTGAAATCCTACTTTTTTGTTTGAATTATGTTTTTTCATCAAGGAAAGGGTGAAGGGGTAGTAGTAGTAGTAGTAGTAGTAGTAGTAGTAGTAGTAGTAGTAGTAGTAGTAGTAGTAGTAGTGGTATAATATATGTGAATGGATATATATTAATATACTACATATAAATATTCAAATTTTTAAAGAGCCAATCAAAAAAGTCCATTATTTCTTTTAGATATTCATGCGAGGTGAACAAAGATAAGAATTCTTTTAATTAGTATTCCATTGACTTAACATCCTTTTAATTGATATACAGGAGCCAGGGGAGACCAAGCATGGGTTATGTTTTATTGTGAATGAAAGCAGTGATCCATGTTGAATTCAAGCTTCCATTTATAACTCAAAATGAAAAGATGAGTAAGAAGAATTAGCAGGTGAATGCAAGTCAAATAATGTGTGTTGAGTTGTGTTGTGTTGTTGTAGTAAGGAAAAAGAGAGAGAAAAAAAAGTTAGCTTCATATAATACTACACTATAAAGGAGAACACACACACACACACACACACACACACACACACACACACACACACACACACACACACACACACACACATACATACATACATGCATACATACATTCTACACTCAAAACTATACATTACTCTATCAGAAGAAATCGTAAAAAATACATCTATAAAATTAAAATCTATAAAAACAAAATGGAAAAATGAGCAGCACATAAGAATGAAAATGTGGAGTCATATAATTATATATTGCATAAGTCTTTCCTCTTAAAAAAAATTTATATAAAAGTGGAAGAAATATGCATTAATGGAAAAAGATGATTCTCTCTCTCTCTCTCTCTCTCTCTCTCTCTCTCTGTAAAGGGATAAAAACTGCCATTATTGAGAAAAAAAAACAATTCATCATGGAAAGAGAGAGAGAAAAAATATATAGATAAATAGACAGATATAGAGGAAAAAAATATAGAAAGATAAGAGGAAAAAAAAAAGAAAGAAGAAGAAACATAAGAACCACAAATACACACACAAAAAAATAATACCAAACACCCACACACACCCACAACCTCCCCCACACACACACACACACCCTTCCCACTCCCCCCACACACACACACTCCCCCCCCACACCCACACACCTGTCATATTTGTCCTGCCAGTGATCACATTGCGCCCTTAACACTGTTACTTGGCCTTGAGGGAAGTGGTCGTGGGGTCCTTCCTGAGCCATCTGTGCCTCCAGCTGCACTATGGCCACGTCTCGGTCCAGCAGCCTCCGCCTCAACACCTCAAGCTCACTACGCAGCGCTCCCGAACTCACGCCGCAAGTTACGCAGTTTCCCGCCTATGGGGTATTGGGGTGAGGTTAGGTTTAGGTTAGGTTATGTTAGGTTTAGGTTATGTTAGGTTAGGAAAGGTTAGGTTAGGTATAGGATATGTTAGGTTTGGGTCATGTTAGATTTGGAATAGGTTAGGTTAGGTTAGGTTAGGTTAAGGTTATGTTAAGGTTATGTTAGGTTTAGGTTTAGGTTAGGTTAGGTTAGGTTAGGTTTATGTTATGTTAGGTTAGGTTTGGAATAGGTTAGGTTAGGTTAAGGTTAAGGTAAGGTTAGGTTCCTTGTTCTTACCTGGTAGCCATAACCTGTGTTCATCTCTCTGGCAGGCCGACATACACCTTTGATTCTCTCACCATCTGTGTTGAGAGAGAGAGAGAGAGAGAGAGAGAGAGAGAGAGAGAGAGAGAGAGAGAGAGAGAGAGAGAAGAGAGAGAGAGAGAGAGAGAGAGAGAGAGAGAGAGAGAGAGAGAGAGAGAGAGAGAGAGAGAGAGAGAGAATTAGTGTGTTTTTCAATATTTTGGGGCGTAATTATGAATGATTTTCGCAATTAAGGTTTAGGACAAGTAATGTAACCCACCAATTAAGGTTTAGGACAGGTAAGGTAAGACTTCACACGAACACTTTTCAAACTAAACTAAATGAGCTAACCTTCCCTCAGATGCAACACTTCACTAATTAACACACACCACACCTGTACAACCTCACCTCACCTGGATACGCCCATCTAACACTTACATGGGCGGTCTGTTTTTATCTGTATGTGTGTATGTATTAGCTATGTCTGTAAATCTGTATGTCTGTCTGTTTGTATGTGTCTGTTTATCTGTATGTCTGTTTATGTTGATCTGTATGTATGTATCTGTTTATCTGTGTGTATGTCTGTTCGTCTGTGTGTGTGTGTGTGTGTGTTTCATCTGTATGTCTATTATATGTCTGTATATATATGTCTGTTTATCTGTGTCTGTCTGTCTGTACGCTGACCACCACCACCACCATCACCACCTTTAACCTTGACATTGTAACATCAACTTTCAACCCTTTAACACAGGAATTATAGGTGGTAGGTGCACTGGATCACCTTATAACACAGGTGGGCGCTAGTGGGCGTGGATTTGCGTGTTTGTTTGCGTGCGTTTGCGTGTGTTTTTTTTTCTCGCCACGTCAACACAACCTAACACTTTGCTTTTATGTCTATTCAAGGCGTGGGGATGTATATTATATTAACCTTATTTAACCTTATAGTAATTTACCAGCCGTACAGGTAACTTACAGGAGTGTGGAGGCTATAACAAGGAGTGTGTACGTGTGTGTACGTGTATGTGTGTGTGTATGTGTTGCTCCACCCTTGATTTTGGACTTGATCTTGGACTTGATGTGACAGGTGACTT
This sequence comes from Cancer borealis, assembly GCA_036785275.1. Lineage (NCBI taxonomy): Eukaryota > Metazoa > Arthropoda > Malacostraca > Decapoda > Cancridae > Cancer > Cancer borealis. Next base: position 19,371 of record JAXIVD010007127.1, read on the forward strand.
TTGAGGTTTCTTTCTAGTTAAGTCCTTGTATCGGTAGTTCTAATTAGGTGAAAAGGGAAAAAAGGAAAGCATATAGGAAAAAAAAAAGTATGTATTCTAAATATACGCTCTATTTACTATACCTAGTAAACCATATTTTTTTTCTAGTAACTCTTTCACCGCGTCAATCATCCATTCACTCGTCTCCCCTCACACAGTCCCACCAACAATACCATCCATTCCCTTCCAGTTCTTTCAATCACTTCATTCATTTCACGTCCCATTTCAGTCATTTCCATTATCCATCACGGTCATACTTATCACATTCCAGTACTACATGCTCTACCGTCTCATCTAACACACTTTGCTCATCTGTAGTTCCTTGCATTCACATCCATACACTGTGTCCTTAGTTAGCTCGGAAGAGATCACTAGCCAGGCTTCCATCATACACATTTTAGATACATTGGGAACTCTTTCTCTCTCTCTCTTCTCTCGTTCCTTCCATCTCAGTCTTCCACTTATTCAGTCCCACATCTTTTACTGCTCTGTCTATCTCCCTTTCCCACTTTCTCACATCCCACTCTAACTCTTCTCTACCTCTGTTCATCACCTTCCATTCAAAAAATTCATACACCCTTTGATCCTTTCCCTCCCTTTGCTGTGACTTCCTCACACACTAATACTAACTACACTAGACTTATTAAAGGTTTGATTAAATAATGTGATGTGTTGTTAGTGTTTATTTATGTTACTTTGTGTTTAATTTGTTATTTGTATTTGTGTTGTGTTTTTTTTTTTTTTTTAGTTAATGGTTAATTTGATGAGATTCAGATTATGAGTGAATCAATTAATATTCATTCTATGTGATGTGCTAAGTTGTTTTTAAAGCAGAGTTTAATATATTTACATTACATACACATAGATAACTAAACCAACATAACATACATATGAAAGCCATAAAACATAAAAAATATAAATAAAAAAATAATACTAATATCAATAACTAATAACCATAAATAACAACATACATAAAAAAAACTTTTATATATATATTTTTTTTAAGATGGCGTCACCCCAGCGGCGTAATGGGGAACTACATTCAAAAACAAACCATGGCCCCAAGGAGGAGGCAGGCGAGTGACTCTCCCAAGACTCCAGACAACTTTGAGTACCTAAGGAGCCTCGGAGACTTTAAAAAGACCATCAGACGGCGAGACACACTCAAGTCCTTCAAGTCTAGCAAGGTGAGAGGCTGCACAGTGTTATATTAAAGGATGGAGAGGGAGAGAAAGGAAACTATTTTGATCCTCCTCCATCTTGTTTGTTTGTGTGTGTACAGGTGTTGGGTTTTTAAATTACCTGTGTGTGTTTTTTTTTTATAGGCACTGCCCCACCATTTGTGTACTTATTGTTATGGTGGTACGTGTGTAGTGTTGTATTAAATATTATATAATTCTAGTTCTATCTTACACCACGCTACCTTACCTTACCTTTCCTGGTGAGTGGTCTTACCTTACCTTAACCTGTTCGTACTTGCTTTGTGGCCTTACTTGACCTTACCTTACCTGTTCGTTTTGTGCCTAATGAGTGACCTTACCTGTTCGTTGTTACCTGGTACATGGCCTTACCTGAGGACCTTAACTGTTCGTAATTGTTGCCCGACCTAAGAAGGGATGACACGAGAACTTTTATTATAATTGATAGCCAAAGGGTAAATATTATAAATGGAAAGGGTTGAAAGATGAACGTATAAGAATGATTAAAAAGAGAACGTGTATTTTAACTTATAACCCAAAGGAAATTATTATAAGTACAAATGGTTGAAAGATGAACGTATGACAAGTGATTACAAGGGAACGTTGTTTGAACTAATTAATAGGCAAAAGGGAAGGTATTATAGATAAGAATAGTTGGAAGAAAAACTTTGATGAAAGCTCGTTGGTTTAAACCTAGTACAAG
>JAXIVD010007128.1:0-21309 GCA_036785275.1 Cancer borealis
TCTCTCTCTCTCTCTCTCTCTCTCTCTCTCTCTCTCTCTCTCTCTCTCTCTCTCTCTCTCTCTCTCTCTTTCTCTCTCTTTCTCCCTCTTTCTCTTCCAGGAAAAGCTAGAACACAAACCGAAAGTCACACAATCAAAGAAATCAATAAATAAGAAACACCTCAAGGTATAATAAACAAAGAAAATAAATCACCTGGACACTCCAAGCACAGGTAGAGAAACACAAGCACAGGTAGCAGGCAAGCAGGCAAGCAAGCAAGCAAGCAGGTGAAGGAGGTGTGTATGATGAAATAGACACGGAAGAAAGTACTTGAGAGGTGCATGGGGACTGACTGACGGCTACAATATATCACACACCCGTAACCCCAGACGGTGTTTGGAATAACCTGCAAAGAGCGTGTTACAACCTCCTATGTTTTGCACTCGTAAAAAAGGGGGAAGCCTCTTGCACTATTGATCAGAAAGACGATACGTGAGGTGCTAGGAGGGGGGGTGGGGAGGAAAGAGAGAGAGAGAGAGAGAGAGAGAGAGAGAGAGAGAGAGAGAGAGAGAGAGAGAGAGAGAGAGAGAGAGAGAGAGAGAGAGAGAATAAGGTATAAGGTACAATTACCATTTTGACGAAAGAGGGATAAAGAGAGATAGGGAAGGGGAGAGAGCGATAGGAGGGAGAGATACAGTGACAGAGATAATAAAAAACGATGGATAGACATAGAGAGACAAATAGTAAAGAGTAGATGGTTAAAAGAGAAGAAAAAGGTTAAGGTAGTTTAAAAATACGCTATAAATATTTTGACGGAAATTTGGGTAATATTTTTCTGTCGTTATGCGTTGAGTTACTGATCTTATTTATGAGTGACTGAGGCTGTGTTGTGTTCTGCGTGAGTAAGTACTGAGGAAGGGAAACACACGCACACGCACACGCACACGCACACGCACACACACACACACACACACACACACACACACACACACACACACACACACTAATCACCCTAAGACCACCACGCCTCCTACTCTCAAGCAATTTACTGTAACCTAACCTCATCCTCTTTAACTTGAACGCAAATAGAACTTAAAAATAAACTATACATATTTCTTCTTTCTATTTCTTTTTATTAACGTATTATATTTTTGTGACTATTTTTTTGGGGGGGGGGGAGGGAGAGTTTATGCTATTAAGAATGTTTATTGTGTTGTGTTAATGTTATATTCTAATTACGTTACATTTGTTTTCATGGCTTTTCGGTCAGGATTTCATTACAACACTGAACGATAACAAAAGAACATCAATTAATTTATTTATTTATTATGGATATATAGACTCTAGTCGTGCATCCCCTTCCCTTCCCTTCCTCCCCCCTTCCCTTCCCTGCCTTTCACTTCCCTTCCCTTCCTATCCCTTCCCTTTTCCTTCCTTCCCTTCCTTTCCCTTCCCTTTTCCTTCCCTTCCCTTCCCTTTCCCATCCCTTCCCTTCCCTTCACACCCCTCATTCTCCTTCCCTCCATTCTCTATATTTACCATACAATATATACATAGATAGCATATATAGATAATTTTCCCATTTCCTATTCTCTTCACATCCCATTTCCTTCCTCTCGGTTCTGTATTCTCTATTTCTACCTTCTCTCTTTCCCTCTTTCCTCAACTCTTCTATCCTGTTTCTCTTCCTCCTCCGCCATCACCATTCCTCACCTCTCCCTCCTCACTCTCCTATATATTTTTTTCTCCCTCAAACGTCGCTTCTCCTCCTCCTCCTTCACTTTTTTTTTCATCACAACTAACACTTTATATTTTCTATTTATTTTTCAACGATTTGGACAAACCGATCACTTTCTCATTACCAATATCATCATCATCATCATCATTATCACCACCATCACTATCACCACCATCACTATCAACCCCAAAAACAACCACTATCACCATCACTAACATCATTATCATTGACAATAAATCAGTGGGTTTATACGGTAGAAAATTTAATTAATCAACTGTATAATTAATGAAGCGTTCAATCACAGGGGAGCAGAGCATAGTAATAATAATAATAATAATAATAATAATAATAATAATAATAATAATAATAATAATAATAATAATAATAATAACAACAATAATTTCAGTAACAAATATTCGACACACATCTTATTTTTCTTATTCTTTCATTCGAATTTGGTTTCTTAAAATACAACACAAAAACACAAAACCTTTCGAACTTCCTCCTCCTCTTCCCCTTCCACCACCATCACCACCACCACCACCACCACCACCTCCTTTACCTACTTAACCATGCACTTGTGTGGTTAACAAAGAACAATCAGAGGAATAATCTTACCACCTAACCAAAGCAAGGTAATTAGGCTGCCCAGGTAACTAACGACACTTATTATCCGTTCCCTTCCCTTCTGACTTCCCCTTTTCCCCTCCCGACCCTTCCCCTCGCAGCGGTCAAGGGGAAGGAAATGAGGAGGAGAGGAGAGAGAAGCTTTGTTGGGTTAGTTTCACAGTTAAACGTAATTGTAATTGCTTACGGTCGCGAGGAAGGAAGAGGAGATAGGAAGGAGGGAGTAAAGAAGGGACATATACAAAAAAGTGTGTAGAGAACGAGGTAGAAGAATGAGAAAGAAAGCAGATCGAGAAAAGAAAAAAAAAAGCGATAGATATATAAGTGTGAAAAAAAAAGTAGGAGAATGAGAAAGAAAGAAAGAGAGAAGCGAAGATAAGTAGAAATAGGTCCGTAAAAGTATGAACAAGAACTAAGTTAAACAAATGAGAAAAAATACTTTATTCCTTGCAAGAAAATACCAAGAAAAATAAAAAGAAAGATAACTGAAGGAAGTGAACGTAGATAAATACACATGTTTGTATTTTGTGAAACAACTATAATAAAAAAGCAACATAAGATTAAATAAAAACAAAAATTGAAGCCCCGAAAAATCATGCAAATAACAAAAACTCTTCCTATTACCATCCTTCCCTTCCTTTCACTTCCATTCCCTTCCCTTCCTTTCCTTTCCCTTCCCTTTACTTCCCTTCCTTTCCCTTCCTTTCTCCTTCCACACTTCCACTCCCCTCCACACCACAACACCTTCCACCACACACTCTATCCCTTTCCTTCCTCCCCTCCTAAACACCCTCACAAACTCACACTTTCCTCCATAACATAACGACAGAGTAACGCGAGGTGAAGGGATCCACGAATTTTTAAGGAACATTATTCACAAGATTGACGGAAATCCAAGAGCAAAGACGATAAGTAAATAGGAAACCACCACGAGGAGGAAGAGGAGGAGGAGGAGGAGGAGGAGGAGGAGGAGGAGGAGGAGGAGGAGGAGGAGGAGGAGGAGGAGAGAGAGAGAGAGGAAGGGGAAAGAAAAAATAAAAACTCCTTAGACCAGTTCGTTTTCAAGCGCTACTTCTCCCGTGGCACGACAATACAGAAAACAAAGGCGCAATTATACCTTTTGTCTCAGGAAAAACAAAAAAAAATAAATAAAGAAAAAGAAAAAAGCATCGAACACAAGAAAGACTGTCATGGGTCTTGTGTTGCTGCTCTTTTACTCTCTCTCTCTCTCTCTCTCTCTCTCTCTCTCTCTCTCTCTCTCTCTCTCTCTCTCTCTCTCTCTCTCTCTCTCTCTCTCTCTCTCTCTCTCTCTCTCTCCTTCCCTCCAGTTCTTCTCTCCTTTCCTCCCTTCTTCCTGACGCGATCTAGTTTACCTCTCCTTACTTGTCCAATATTTCTCTTATTTCGTCTTTTACTCTCTCTCTCTCTCTTCTTTCTCTCTGACCTTCTCTCTTCTCTCTTCTACCTCTCACGCTTGTATCTTGTTTTTTCTCCTCACTCTGTACTTCTTCCCTCCTTCATCCACTTCCTCCATTCACTTTGTTATCTCTTACACGCGGTTCTCTTTCCTCTCTCCACCTTTACTCTTTGCCTTCTGTTTCCACCTCTTACATTCATTCTCTGTCAGTCTTTTCTTTCGTTTCTCTTTCTTTCATTCCGTTTTCTCTCGTGTTGTAGAGAGGCTGTCGTGTTTATCCTGTATCTCAGTTTTCCTTCCTCCGTTTCTTCGTCTGGCAGTGAAAGAAGAGCAGTTAAAACCCAGAAAAAGAAACGAGAAGAGGAAAAACAAGGAACACGAAGACGCTCTTGGGTGTTTTATAGCCACGTTAAGTCTCTTTGTTGTTATACTTTCAAGCCCACTAGAGTTTGTAATAAAATCTTACAGAGGTGATAAATAAACGTGTACTAAATATGTGACATTTACACAGCAACTTAATTTGAAGTGAGGAATATTAATCATTCTAAGGTGACAGATGATATAGGAGAGTGGATTAATCTTTGCTTCTTAAGATGTTTTATTATTTCTCTTAAGCACGGAAGTTTGGTGAGTGTGTGTGTGTGTGTGTGTGTGTGTGTGTGTGTGTGTGTGTGTGTGTGTGTGTGTGTGTGTGTGTGTGTGTGTGTGTGTGTGTGTGTGTAATCTATTGTGTCTCGGTATGTAAGATGGTAAAGGTTATAGCAGTAGTAATATTAATAGAAGTAGAAGTAGAAGTAGTAGAAGTAGTAGTAGTAGTAGTAGTAGTAGTAGAAGTAGTAGTGGTAGAAGCAGTAGCAGCAGTAGTAGTAGTAGTAGTAGTAGTAGGTAGCAACAGTAGTAGTAGTAGTAGTAGTAGAAGTAAAATTCTTCCAAAAGCCAACGAGATAAGACTGTACAATCTAACTTGTCGGAAACAGAACAAGCTTTTGTAAAACTTCACTTCTGCCTTGACTGAGACCTGTTGCTAGCAGATGAGATGTGATTTCTTCGTCTGTCTGTCTTTTTCTATTTATCTTTTCCTTCCACCAACACTTCTTCAAGCTGCCATCATACATTTATTTTCCACTTCCTTATTCACTAGATTTAATTTTCGTAGTGGATTAATATTTTTATCGTCTTTTTTTTTCATTATTTTGTCTTCTTTATTCGAACTACTCATTACCTCTTTTCAAATATTTCAATTTTTTTTTTACTCTTTTTTTTTTTTTTCGTTTCTGCTCACTACATATTTCGGATTTGCTTTTCATTATTTTTTTTTTCCAAGTTTTTTTTTTTTGCTTTACCTCTTTCATTCCTTCATTATTTTCCTTCTTTTTTTCTTCCTGCAACTCTTACCTTGCTTACCCCTTCTTTCCTTTCCCTCACTTCCTCTTACTTCCTAATTAGTTTCATCCCTTCCTCATCTATTCTACATCCCTTCCTTTCCCTTCATTATTTTTAACTTACTCTTTTTTTTCTCTCTCTCTCCTCTGAACTCAGCTCGCTTCATATTCCTCTCTTTTTTACGCTTCCACTATATTTACTCTCTCTCTCTCTCTCTCTCTCTCTCTCTCTCTCTCTCTCTCTCTCTCTCTCTCTCTCTCTCTCTCTCTCTCTCTCTCTCTCTCTCTCTCGGCACCTTGTCAACACCTGCGACCTGGCCTCATTATGCTTTTTTTTTAACATGGAGTCAGTGTAATCCCAAAGGAGAAGCCACCAGGTAACCCTTCAAGACAGGTGTGGTGGTACTCCTCGAAGGTTGAAGGGGGATGTAGGGTGGGTGGGATTGAGTACTAACATATTACCTACGTTGAAACATCTATCTGGTCTCTCTTTCTCTTTTTTTTTTTCTCTCATTGTTGTTTTCTCATTATGTATAACTGTCATTTTTCTGGTGAGTTTCGCCTTTTTTTTTTTTATCTATTAGTATTCTTTCCATGATTATTTATTTGATTTTTCTTTGTTTTCTTCAGATTTTTCACCATGAACCTTCATCAATTTTTTTTTTCTTCCAGACATTGCTGTTTCCATCTGCCTTTTCTTTTTGTATTTTCTTTTTCCTTCACCACAACAATCATCGTCATCCCTCGTCATGTTACAAAGAAAAACATTAATTAATCATTGTATCAAAAAGGCCAATGGAAAGTTTAGACAAATCATAAAATGAAAAAAATAAAGAGTTGGTGTTGACAGAAGTCTAGTCTCTCTTTACACTTTGCATCCCTTTGAGGTTATTAATATAACTACGCAACAAAGATTAACTTATTCACCATCGGTTTGCATTGAAATTTACCGTTTATTGAATTTCATACAAAGTTATTGGATGACCATGAATCAGAATTATCAGTGTTTCCCCTTCACGGATCAGCGAGCGTTGCGTTTTCTCTTATTGTCCGCCAGTCTGATATTACAAGTTAGTAAAAAGAAGAGTAACGAGTCAGTATCTCCACGCTCTAGTGATTAATTATAAACCAGCCTCAGTGGGTCTTTGTATGAATGTTATGTTGAGGTGTGTATTCAGCGTGTGTCTGTGGTGGGCAGGTTGGGGTTTGTGGGGTTGAGGGATTATGGGGGGGATGCCTCCGTGAAAGGACGCTTTGATATGTTTATAAAAGCCTGATCGATTCCATTATATCACCAACAAAAAGAAAGAAAAAAAATGGATTGAGTGAGTGATTGAGTTCTCCGCAAGGCAGCTCCGAACACTCATAATGATGGGAAGTGTGGTAAAAATAGTACTGAATCTCTATATAGTGACCTGATTACTCATTATTCCCGTAACCAATACGTCAATTATTTCAATGAATTTCAACCAAACAATATAGTTACGCTTGCAGAAGTATTGTTTTCTCTCACTGCTAAAGGAGAAAAATAGTTACGTTTTCATTGTAAACTAAAACTATTGTGACGAAAAATGTTAATGACCTCTACAAAATAATAATTTTATAAAGATCATAGATGTACTTACGACTTACAGGAACATTCCACATCAAGAAAAGTATAATAAAAAAATAAATTCCATACATAAGAAACATCGATATATTTAGTATCAATTCCGGTGGTGGATTTTTCTTCTTTTTCACATGGATGCATGAAAAAATTTATATAATTAAATTTCTTATCTATAAGTATCAAGAAAGATAAAGCAGCGATGTTTTTCAGAGGAAAAGCACACTGGTACGTAAGTATAGCTATGTCACCCTAAACACTCCTTATTTTCTTTGATAGTCTGTACATTTTGATGCATAACCATTGAAAACCATCACACAGTGCCTAACGCTTCACCCTTCATCCTTTCGTCACCAACAACGCATTCACCTCCACCTCTACCTCCACACACACACACACACACACACAGCTACAAACACACATACACCTACAAACACACCTCCATACACACCTACACACACACACACACACACACACACACACACACACACACACACACACACCACTACACACACACACACACACACCTACACCCCCCCCTCTCACACACACACGCCTACACATACACACACACACACACACACACACACACACACACACCTACACACACACACACACAAACACACACATACACACAGACACACACACACACACACACACAAACGCCAAACATTTTATAATCACAATAGAGCAATTCAAGATCTCGAGGCGACAATCAGCGTTATTCCTACAACTTTTTCTACACTATCCTACTTCATTGTTCAGCATTTGACAGAATAATACTAATATTTTCCCGTTGACAGAGAACACGGACGGTATACTGGTGTTATGCGTGTTCAAAGTACATTCCAATCCTTTATCTGATACCCGAGGAAGAATTACTTTACAACATTACATACTTCCTGACTAACACCACCACCATGTCGCCTAAATCTATAAATAAATAAATAACTAAGATTTTTTTTTAAATTCAGTATCGGGGCCTTTTTCGCAGCACCTTAAATATCATGGACAAAGTATGAAGTATAATGATTCATACGAGGTGGAAGTACCTGAGTAAGCCTATCAAGTACAACACACACTTATCACCTAGCGTGAAAGTGTAGGTAGAGTGTCAAGGCAGGTAATAATACAGGTGAGATAATAATACAGGTGACACATGTGGTTGTCATAAAATAAGGAATTGTGCCTAAGTAATGACCAATAATAATACTAATGATGCGTTGACACACGTACGCTGCCAGTACGTTTCGTTCTATATTTCACGGTAAACGGACACACTCTACAATTTGACGCATTGCAAGGAAAACAAAGGAGCTCCGTGACACTTCCTTGGCTCATAAAAAAAATACATATATATATAAGTAATAAATATAATAGTAATAAATAAACAAATCAATAAGTTTTACCTCAAAGGCTGACGCGATAAATAAGAAAAAAAGAAAAAGAATAGTAGCACGAAAAAAAATGAAAAAGGTAATAACGTAAACGCTGCACCATAAACAACAACAACAACAACAACAACAACAACAAGCAGGACCACCAATCATCACGGCAGCAGAATGGGCAGGTGAGCAGTCACATATGAGAGAGGAAATCAATGGCATACAGTTAATATTTTGCAGTGGGGAGGAGGAGGAGGAGGAGGAGGAGGAGGAGGAGGAGGAGGAGGAGGAGGAGGAGGAGGAGGAGGAGGAGGAGGAGGAGGAGGAGGAGGAGGAGGAGGGACTGCGTTAGGAGCGTGAAGACATACACAACATACACACAAAAACCATCACTGTGTATACATAAAAAAAAAAAAAAAAAAAAAAAATTTCAGCCATCACTATATCTGCATACACATTATTTTTCCATTTTCATTAATATATATATATATATAAACTTTTTTTTTTTTTGCAATGGGACGATTGCCATTACAGATATTCCTCCCCTACCATGTATTTTTGTATTTATTTTGTATTCATTCATTGCACTCCACTACGCTACACTCCCTTTTGCCTGACAAGTAATACAGACACATCAGACTCCGGCTTTTTTATGTTTTTTTTTATCATAGAAACTCCTCATCGTCCTACAAACTAATTCCTCTTTATCTAATACTTTTAAAACTACTCTTTACAAATATTTTTCTTCTTAACACGCAATAGACTCACGCAAACACTCCTCCTCCTCCTCCTCCTCTCTTTGTTTTACTTACTTCCTCACTTCTTTGCTTATTTTCAATCTAGTTAGGTAGCCTTGACATTTTCTTTTTTCACTGTGGATAAGCAACTATTTTCTACACATGCTTCTTTGCAATTTGTGGTGAATTTTCATCAACACCACACCTTAATGCATTATTCATTTGCTCTTTGTAATCTAAGGTCACCAATAACCTTTGTCGTTGTCCCACACTGTAACATCAAGTCTAGTGAATTACTCTGAGTCAGTTGTCAGACTAGCCATTTTTGTTTTATTTTTTATGTTTTGTAAAGTTACTAGATAAATTAAAATCTCTCTCTCTCTCTCTCTCTCTCTCTCTCTCTCTCTCTCTCTCTCTCTCTCTCTCTCTCTCTCTCTCTCTCTCTCTCTCTCTCTCTCTCTCCTATATATGCCATATCTACACCCCTATCCAATTTTTTCTTAGATCCATCATTTCTCTATTTCCCTTCAATGGTAAAAATAAAAATGAAGTCCTTGATATAATGACCAAAATATTTCCCAGAGTTGCACCGAGACCCTTTCAGACGATACAATCCATTCACTTATTTTTCCTTCCCATTCTTTTTTATTTTATTTAAAGTATTGATTTACTAGTTGAACCGTTACATAAGTCGTGTGTGTGTGTGTGTGTGTGTGTGTGTGTGTGTGTGTGTGTGTGTGTGTGTGTGTGTGTGTGTGTGTGTGTGTGTGTGTGTGTGTAATTAGCATCTATATGAGTAATGCTTGTCCATTTGTGAGGCAGTTATTCACTCTAGTTTTCGTTCTGCTGCCAATGTACAATTTTCTATGATGTATGACCCGACTTATAAAAAAAATAAGTTTATGTGACAAAGAAAACAGCGTGACAAAATTATTATCAATACTCTCTCTCTCTCTCTCTCTCTCTCTCTCTCTCTCTCTCTCTCTCTCTCTCTCTCTCTCTCTCTCTCTCTCTCTCTCTCTCTCTCTCTCTCTCTACTTATATCAGCATCACCACCTTCGCTACCTGTAACTAATTCACAGGTCAAGCTTATCCAGCCATCCATCTTTAAAGTCTTACCACAGCCTAAGCTTCACGTCAGAGGGAGCGATGCAGTATTCAGTATCATGAGAAACAACATTAAACAATAAAACTCCTTAAATCTACCTTTTGAATATGAAAATAACAGTAAAAAATATTGAAATAACTTAATTGAGAACACGAGTTAAGTTTCTGTTATCTTGTGTATAATGGCCTTAAACTTGACACGTTCTGAATGTTAACTGGAATTATTGCACAGTCAGGAGTGTTGGAATTAAGTGAATATTACATGTGTTACTTAATTATGAATCTACATTTTATTTAACCCTTAACGGACTGTCTGCAATTTCTCACTCCGTTCTCTGTTGCAAATCTTTAAGTCTTCTACAGTTATTTGTATTATGGTTACTGCCCTTCTGGACTTGATAATTACATGGCTTTCTCTATCCCTCTCCCTCTCGCAGCCTAGCTTAGAAGACTTTATATTTTCTCTCACCTATCTTCTGTCCAGCTCACTAATGCAAGTTAATAACTCTATATCTTCACTCTTTCACTGGTAAACTCTGGAACCTCTGCCATTTTGTTTTTTTTTCCAATTTCCTACATTTCGAACCCATTCCATAGAGTAACATCAAGACCTCTTCAAAACTAAATTGGTGAACCCTTTTTTACTCTTTCCTGTATAAACTTTTGAGCAGCAGTAATGTAACAGGATTTTTCTTATTTACTCTTGTTACCCTTTGGCCATCCCACACCCACGCCCTTATGTGTGAAAAAATATATATAAATGTATAAAAAAAAAAAACGATTGCACTGCCTGACCACGTTTAAAAGTTTTCAATACTTTTCTTAATTAAATAATAAAACTTTCTGCTTTCTTTCCCCAGTACATGAAATAATCGTTCAAATAACTAACAAAAAAAGTATTTGCTCATGACACACATTTTCACAAACAATAACAAAACTTTTTAGTACGAGTGCCGCTGTATTCCTACTTTCCCAGTATGTGCAATCAGAAAAATGAAATATCACCACAATTAACACAGAAAGCATTGCCCTTCGCCTGAAACTGAGCTCTGGTTGTTCTCGTGCCAGTCCTGCATTTTACAGCGTGATGCATGACCCAGGAAGGATGATATACCCTCAATATATATCACTAAGAGGCGGCATTTATCTCCTCTTAAAGGCTTAAACACCTAAGACTAAGGCGAGAACTTGACTATCATTCCTTAGTGTATCCAAAGACCCTCACCATTACCTTCCACTCCTCCCCTCCACTCTTCTCCCTTTTCTCCTCTCCTACTTTCTACTCCCTCCATTTACTCCAAGTCTCCCCTTCCAGTAACCATTCCAGTGACCATTTTCTTTTGTTAACTCTGTCTTTATCCATTTTCTTTAGCGTTGTCCCCTTCTTGTTTTCGTTCAGCTTACCCTCCCACTCAGGCAATTACCCTCCCACGCCAACGTCATTCTTTCCTCCATTCGAAATAAATTAATCTAGGAGACAAAGTTTCTCCCACTCTTATGTCAATCTTACCTCCCTCCCTCCTATCCCCCTACACTCACTCTTACACAGATACTTTTCCTCTCACAAACACGCCTTTCTTCCTTCGCCTACGTCCTCCCCTCACTCCAACTCCCCTCCACACAAGCTAAAGACTCTAACATGACCTTCCTTCTAGACCTCCAAACCCTCCCTTTCTCCCCCAATCCCTGTATCCCCATTAAAAAAAAACCTTTCTTCCTTCCTCTCCTTCAACAGATATCCCTCCCTCCTATCTTCCCTCCCTCCATCCCTCAACCTCCCAGAAGCCAAGACTTTTACCCAACACATTATAAATCCGAGGTATAATCCCGGAAATAAATCCCATGGTGAGCGGCGTCTCTAAAAACCACGTGGGAGTGATGGCAGACAAGCACGAGACCCGCCCAGGAGGTCCTTGAGGCGGGGCGTTCAAGGACAAGCAGAAGGCGGAGGAGAGGCAGCATGTAAGGGGCGGCGAGGCAAGTGGTCAGTCCATCAAGAATAGGGTGATGGATGATGCTGGAGTGTGGGATGCCAGCTTTTAATGGCAATACACACGCACTCTTAGCATGGAGCGTCATAAACATGCATGCAAATACTAATACATGCATACACGCGTACATACATGTTTGTCTGGTATGTCAAGTAATGCGCCTCACTACCCCACCTTGGTCACCGTAAAGGTTAGGGGAACGTAATTTTCTGGACGGTGATTCACATTAATGAAAACGAACCACAACTCGTTTCGGATCCAAGTTTTGAAGCCTCGAACCCTCGGAACGACTCAATGCATATTTCATTTCGCTACAAACTGCAATGCCGTTACTTTTATTCTCAGCACTACATAGCATAAAGGTATTTTTTTCATAACACTTCATCATCATGCAGCTTCATAATACATAACAACGAGGTACAAAGCATCATAGATCATAATAAATAAAATAACATCAATTTTCACCACCTTATTACCAGCCAACGACTCCCATCACACACTTGATCGATAACCCTTCACACCTTGCACCGTTTTGAATGCATTGTTTACTAGGACATCAAACACCTTCAAACTGCACTACAACAAACCTTATAACACCGCACAACAAACTAGATACAGTCCTTGCTTACGAGGATGAAGTATGTAATAGCATAAAACAAGCTAAGTACATAATATCCAAGGGTCCATGTTTCATAAGTAGTTGGTTCAAACGACTATTGCCTCGTTATCATCAGTCTGAGCCTCCGTCCAGAAGGTGAGCCGGCCTCTACCTCCAGTCTGATTGGAATGGACTTGAAACTACGGCTTGGGGTTGTGTAAAGGTGATCTAGGTTGTTATGAGCGTTACACTGTTTGTGGAGTCATTCAGTGATTAATATGTTTACGCACACAAGCATGATTACCCTTTAGCACGCACATACAGACATACATAGAGACACACCCACACCTACACCCACACATAAAACAATGAACGGATTATTGACTGTGTATGTGCGTATATGTATGTATGTATGTATGTATGTGTCTCTTTGTGTGTGTGTGTGTGTGTGTGTGTGTTTTTTTACATTAAAAGGGTACTGGCTAAGGGAAAAATGAATTAAGTATAAAAAAAAATCCCGCTTGTTGCTAGACCCTGTAAAGAGGACAGTAGGAGAAATATAGACATAGGGGGGCAGTCCAATTTAGTATGAGAGGTGTCTTGATACTCCTTTTTTGAAAGAATAAGTCATAGGCAGGTGGAAAAATAGACAAAGGAAGAGAGTTCTAGAGTTTACCAGTGTAAGGGATGAAAGAGTGAAGATACTGGTTAACTCTTGCATTAGGTAGATGGACAGAATAAGGATGAGAAGAAGTAGAAAGTCTTGTGCAGCGAGGCCGCGGGACGGGGGCAGGCATGCAGTTAGCAAGTTCAGAAGAGCAGTCAGCATAGCGGTAGCCCTAGAAGATAGATAAAGATGCAATATTGCGGCGGTGACTTAAAGAGTCAAGACAGTCAGTTAGAGGAGTGTGTGTGTGTGTGTGTGTGTGTGTGTGTGTGTGTGTGTGTGTGTGTGTGTGTGTGTGTGTGTGTGTGTGTGTGTGTGTGTGTGTGTGTGTGTGTGTATGTGTGTGTGTGTGCACGCGCGCGTGTGTGTGTGTGTGCGCGCGCACGTGCGTGCGTGCGCGCGCACGTGCGTGTGTGTGTGTGTGTGTGTGTGTGTGTGTGTGTGTGTGTGTGTGTGTGTGTGTGTGTGTGTGTGTGTGTGTGTGTGTGTGTGTGTGTGTGTGTGTGTGTGTGTGCGTGTGTGTGTGTGTGCGTATGCGTGTGTGTGTGTTAATGTCCATTCTATCTCCGTCCCGCACAACACACGCTCACCACGAGGAGCCTCCATGGAGCGGAGAGAAAATTAACAGGTAATAGGCCTCAGGTAATGGGCAGCAGGCAATGTGGGAGCAGATCCACCTTTCAGAGCGATCGGCGGCCATTCATCCTCGACCCACACACAAAAGTTGGACTATATCGTTTTTTACGGAATGAGGTTAGCAGTGCCGGAGAGAGAGGTGGAGCAGGAATGGTGGGGAAGGAGGGGCGATGTGTGTAAGGGAGGTGGTACTGGTGGAGGAGAGAGGGGAGAAAGGGGGGAGAGGGGAGAGAAATCCGATGAAAGGTGAGCTTGGGAGACAAAGGAATGGTGGTGATGGTACAGCTAACGACACAGACACAAACACAAACTCCCCTTTACCATGGCAACACAACACTACTCTACCTACAACGACGGTCTTTAAACCACGTGGACAGTGAGTGGACATCGACACACACACACACACACACACACACACACACACACACACACACACACACACACACACACACACACACACACACACACACACACACATGCGCACACACCTCAACCTGTGACATAACGTGGCACTTCAATGAGCCTCAAGGTCTAGGAGGAGGTGCTTCTGAAGGGACGACAAGGTGAGAATAGGAGTAAAGGGAAACCACAGAGGCGTCTCAGCAAAACATTCCAGAGAGACCTGTTGCTAAGAGGCGTCCTGACAACAACAGACTCCCCTTTGAAGCCTCCAGGGTATAGAGGAGCGAGTACCTTTATTCTTTCATCGTGGTCTTGTTGAGGCCTCGCACAGAGCCTTCCCGCAGCGTTAAGAGCGACACAAAGACCCGGAAAAGCCGTCGTGGGATGGAAATATTGGACGTTTATCTAACTGTGTGCCAAAAGAGTTTACGTTCCTACCTCCTGTGATTTTTTTTTTTAGTGCAAGTATAAATGTTGTCTATTGGTAGCGGGTTGATGTGAGGTTTTGTTTAGTGTTACGTGGATAGGATATGGTTTGTGTTTGAGGACATTTCGATAAGTTTAGTTTCAGGAATGACGAGGATGAAGATTAATTCGTAAAGTGTAATAGTACATGTTATTACGGGTTTATGTATTTATCTGTCTGCTTGCTCACCTATCCGTCTTTCTCTCTATCTATCTATTCATCTATCTATCTATCTCAAACACACACACACACACACACACACACACACACACACACACACACACACACACACACACACACACACACACACACACACACACACACACACACACACACACACACACACACACACACACACACACACACACACACACACACACACACACGCACGCACGCACTGTTCTTTCATCTTTCCAATCGCACGTGCGTCAATTATTAGCACAATTAATATCGGCCGTTTTTTTTTTTTTTTTTTTGGGAGAGCTGACGTTTTAATCGGACGTTCTGACGGCTCAAAGAAGCACGCACTGGCGATAGAAAACGAGGTGCGGGGATGCATGAAATGGGATTATGTCTAGTTTTTACGAACAGCACGAAAAACAACAACAACAAAACAAATAATTATCAAGGTACATAACTCTCCGTTTCGGTATTTTTTTCTCTTTCATTATCGGAATAAAATTTGAAAATTCATTTATTCTTTTGAACTTGTAATTACAATTTTTTTTTCCAGTTATGGGTTTGGAAAAGTTTTCAATTTTTTCTTCTATTGTTGGTAATGTTTATTATTTTCTCTCTTGTCTTGCATGTTTGAAATGACAAAGGTGTTAGTGTGTGTGTATGTGTGTGTGTGTGTGTGTGTGTGTGTGTGTGTGTGTGTGTGTGTGTGTGTGTGTGTGTGTGTGTGTGTGTGTGTGTGTGTGTGTGTGTGTGTATCCTTTGAAAGGTAATCCTGTAGTTTACGAGTAAATAAATCTTTTACAACACAAAATATATCCACACACGACACACGACACAACGACACACATACGACACAACGACACACACACACACACACACACACACACACACACACACACACACACACACACACACACACACACACACACACACACACACACACACACACACACACCGTACTCTTCTTCCTTCTTCGTTTTCTCCTTATCCTACTTCACCTCTACTTCCACCTCCACATCTTCCTCCTCCTACATCTTAACCTTCATTATCGCTTCTTAACCCATCTCTTCCTTCTCCTCCTCCTCCTCCTTCCTTTCTACCCCTTATCCACCTTTAATTCCCTACCTTTGTCCTTCCTCCTCCTCCTCCTCCTCCTCCTCCTCCTCCTTGATATATCCTGCCATTACCTGAGATGTGTAGCGTGATAATGAGGAACCGAAATTACCTATCTACATATAAATGAATTACCTTTGTTGTCATCACAGTTACTACCACTACTGTGTGTGTGTGTGTGTGTGTGTGTGTG
The DNA here is from genome assembly GCA_036785275.1 of Cancer borealis. NCBI lineage: Eukaryota > Metazoa > Arthropoda > Malacostraca > Decapoda > Cancridae > Cancer > Cancer borealis. The sequence continues at coordinate 16,226 of JAXIVD010007128.1, forward strand.
TGTGTGTGTGTGTGTGTGTGTGTGTGTGTGTGTGTGTGTGTGTGTGTGTGTGTGTGTGTGTGTGTGTGTGTGTGTGTGTGACAGATTTACTACTCCAGAAGCAATACACCTGAAGCAGTACACACATAATGACGTCATACGGTATAAGAATCACCCGTTACGCAAAATCTCAATGAGAAACGCTTCATTCAGGACACAAATTAAACCACTAAAAATTGTCTGTAGAGAATGAAGGTACAATTTTTCCTCGACATTATATCACTAACTCTATACACAACAATTATTATTACTACATGTGTAAAGCAATGTATACGTAAACTGATGTGAAGTTAATTTTAGTTGTTGGAGCACATTGAATATTAAAGTTTTATCAATATTGTATCTGGAGCCTCGCGCAGTACAAGGGTTATTACTTTGCTTATACAGTAATGGCGAATTAATGTGATTTACAGATAACTAAGGTTTGTTTATGGTGTTTCCTCACTGGACGTTTTACATATGAATACTTATTTATTATTATTATTAGAAGTAGCGGTATTGGTAGCAGTAGTAGTAGTAGTAGTAGTAGTAGTAGTAGTAGTAGTAGTAGTAGTAGTAGTAGTAGTAGTAGTAGTAGTGTAGTATCATCATTACTATTATAATAATCATATTCCTGTTCTCTTGTTCGATTAAAAATTTTCTAATTCATCAGCTGCATAATCAAAGAAGTGAATAATACCATGAGGAGTGAAACACACGCACACGCACACGCACACACCCATACAAACACACACCCACACCCACACACGCACACGTACACGCACACACGCACACAGTTTGTCTAAAGTAAACTCACATCTGTATGGAAAACAACAATAAATACGATAAAAAACAATAACAAACCAACATTAGAAAACTTAACAGACACAAATGATCACCGATACTCCATTAGAAAACCAAATAAAACAATACTAACCAGATGGAAATAATTGGACTCGAATGAAAACACCGAAAATACCTCATGCACGAGCACCAAATTGCATGGAATATTTGGCTAAAAATACACACAAAGCACTTTTCTCCCCTCTGATTAATAACGAAGTGCTTTGATCAAACGTTCCTCTAATAATATAGACACCACATCTTTCATGCTTTACGGAACGAACACACTAATTGCCACTGTCCACTCTAATTACCTGGCTCCTCATTTCTTATTATTTTATGTTTCTATGCGCATTTCTTTCCGGATTAACCACGTGAGCGAATTTTAAAGATAATACTGCACTCGACTGTAATTCATAACCGGTTCGCTGCAAGGATATTGGTTGCAAAGTAAAAATAAAAGAAACAAAATAAAAAACTTTCTGGTCTTGTTAATCTGCACGAAATTAATGGTTCCCTAACGTAAACCTCTTAAATGTCTTTGCCTCTGACCACTTACCTTCCTTAATTAAAGAGTCCACAAACACCCAATGGTCTTGTACAAACACTTCCTTTAGCTGCTCTTCCCCTAAATCAACCACCTTATGTAGATACCCTTAACACTATAAGCTGCACCCAAATCAATCAATCAATCACCACCTTATCAACAATCTAATACATATTCCTTAAAAAAACCTTCTAACTTAAGCCTTTACGTTGATCTTTAAAAATTCCCTTTAACCTTAAAATCATGGGCAGAGGTTCGACGTCTTTATAATAGTATTCTTCGTAGCTTGTTGTCCCCTGGCAGAATGGTCCCTGGAAGCCACTGAGTCCCTGACAACCTGCCTCATTCCCACCGTCCATTGCTCTAAGCGGAGTAATCTAGGTAATTCCAGGAAGGCAAAGGAGGAGGAGGAAGAGGAGGAGGTCAGAAGAAATACCATGGGAGATTTGGTGAACATAAAGGAGGGGATGGAGGGATGAGGAGTGAGATGAGGTGTGTGTGTGTGTGTGTGTGTGTGTGTGTGTGTGTGTGTGTGTGTGTGTGTGTGTGTGTGTGTGTGTGTGTGTGTGTGTGTGTGTGTGTGTGTGTGTGTGTGTGTGTGAGTCAGTGTGAGGTGTACGTGATGCAATACAGGTAAAGCCATAAAGCCATTCCCTGATCTGACGGATTACTGTCAATGACTTGTTAATATATTCACCTTGATGCAACGGTGCCAGACTTCAAATGGAAAGGGACAACGAATATTGCCTCGAATGGTAATGGAAAAAAGAAAAAAATTGCCGAAATGCGTTGGAATATAAGTTTAGAACAAGAAATAAATGAAAAAGTAAGTAGAGACACCAATGAAATGAAAACAAAATAGAACGTACCAAACCACACTATATTAAAACTAAACTTAAAGTGTTACAACCGAGGAACCTTAAGAACAGAAGCAGCTTGGGGAGTGTGAAGGCGGCAGTGTGCAACAATGGGTGTGCAAGGAAGCTTCCCCCACGCAGGACACTAACACCTATAAACACCAACTCTTATCTCTCTACTAAAAACAAGAGGTCACATCTGAGACTAAACGAACACTTGCACTTTGGGACTCTATCGTAATAGTGTCTTTCAGGGGCAAAGACTGTGGACTTTTCTTTTTACTATTTCTCCTGCTTCCTTTGCCTTATTTAAACCCGTGACAATAATACACATCTGCACCAACAACAAAGGCGATGCAACATTAAAAAACTTGGTCTAGAATATTCATCTCATATTCTGAAAGACACAGAATAAATATCAAATTTAAATACTCTGTTAGTTAGACACGTTCGCTGTCACGTCTTGAAAAAATATACTGAAAATAGATTGATGACTTCTCAGACTGGAATAGAATCATCCAATATTTTTAGAAAACACAAAATCACCAGCACATCCAACACTCAATGAGGCGAGTCTGGTATCACGGTCTCAAAAAAATAAATAAATAAAGTGAGAAAGATCAAGTAATCCCTCCAGACACGACCATCACAATGCAAAGGAAATCAACATCGATCTCTTTGGTGCAAGTTAACTCACCTGCACCTTACTTAATTACCTGACACGTCCAGGTGAGCGTCCACACAGGTGCTGTCCCACTAATCACCTGCACTAAGGGAACACACCCACCAAGGCTTCTCACTTCCGTCATGCACTAATGAACAAAAAATCTGCACTTCATTTTACTGAGGACACGCAAGGCAGGTGAGGCGAGTGGGAAGGGAAGGTTGGGAAGGAGGGGGAAGGGAGGCGAAGGTTATCAAATGCAATACAGACAGACACGTAGACACAAAGACATACAAATAAATAAGGACGAGGACGAGAAAAATAATACAATAATAACCAGGTAATCGGTAATATCATAAATAAAACTATCACGGTAAATAAATAAAACCTTAAAAGATGAACAAAGAAAAGTATAAAACTCGAGCTCCCTTCCCTTCCCTTCCCTTCCCTCCTACCCAAGCGTGAGGAGTTTTGGAGGGAGTCATTAGGGCAAAGTTTGGAAGCAATCCGCCTCGTGAGTGTGACGTCACGGCGCTGGGATGATCACCTCAAGTTGGGCCACCAGGTAACTCAATTAAGGAGACAGGTGATGGGGTCTGAATACGTGTGTGTGTGTGTGTGTGTGTGTGTGTGTGTGTGTGTGTGTGTGTGTGTGTGTGTGTGTGTGTCGGTTCTAATTAATTCTACCTCTTTTTTTCTACAAATTCAACTGTTGTGATGAATAATCATTTAGCATTTAGTCGTAATAATACATAATAGAAGTAATGACGAATCTGCATTTATCACGTGGCACTATGCATTTAAAAATGCTATGAATTATTAATACGTCCAGTTATCAAAATGTACTCACCGCAATTATGAAACTTCTTTTTTTATCATACAAATCACAATTATTGTATTATCATTCTTCCCGGCATTTTAATCACCTTTTTTCGTGTTAATATTTAGTACAGACAATCGTGAGCAAGTCGCAACATTAATTACTGACAATTCACTTACATAATACTATAACGAGATTTAGTACGTACAGTCCCCTGGAAACTGTACAAGGCTCTCCCTAACCTTCACACTGATCGCAGGGAGAGTATACCAGGCTCTTCCTAACCAAAATACCGAATCAGACGACATATGTCACCTCTTTTTCATGGGATCTGTCATTGGCTGACCTCCAGTGACCCGTCCTTCATCTTAATCCTCAAATAATAATTCTCTCTCTCTCTCTGTCTGTCTGTCTGTCTGTCTGTCTGTCTGTCTGTCTGTCTGTCTGTCTGTCTGTCTGTCTGTCTGTCTGTCTGTCTGTCTGTCTGTCTGTCTGTCTGTCTGTCTGTCTGTCTGTCTGTCTGTCTGTCTGTCTGTCTGTCTGTCTGTCTGTCTGTCTGTCTGTCTGTCTGTCTGTCTGTCTGTCTGTCTGTCTGTCTGTCTGTCTGTCTGTCTGTCTGTCTGTCTGTCTGTCTGTCTGTCTGTCTGTCTGTCTGTCTGTCTGTCTGTCTGTCTGTCTGTCTGTCTGTCTGTCTGTCTGTCTGTCTGTCTGTCTGTCTGTCTGTCTGTCTGTCTGTCTGTCTGTCTGTCTGTCTGTCTGTCTGTCTGTCTGTCTGTCTGTCTGTCTGTCTGTCTGTCTGTCTGTCTGTCTGTCTGTCTGTCTGTCTGTCTGTCTGTCTGTCTGTCTGTCTGTCTGTCTGTCTGTCTGTCTGTCTGTCTGTCTGTCTGTCTGTCTGTCTGTCTGTCTGTCTGTCTGTCTGTCTGTCTGTCTGTCTGTCTGTCTGTCTGTCTGTCTGTCTGTCTGTCTGTCTGTCTGTCTGTCTGTCTGTCTGTCTGTCTGTCTGTCTGTCTGTCTGTCTGTCTGTCTGTCTGTCTGTCTGTCTGTCTGTCTGTCTGTCTGTCTGTCTGTCTGTCTGTCTGTCTGTCTGTCTGTCTGTCTGTCTGTCTGTCTGTCTGTCTGTCTGTCTGTCTGTCTGTCTGTCTGTCTGTCTGTCTGTCTGTCTGTCTGTCTGTCTGTCTGTCTGTCTGTCTGTCTGTCTGTCTGTCTGTCTGTCTGTCTGTCTGTCTGTCTGTCTGTCTGTCTGTCTGTCTGTCTGTCTGTCTGTCTGTCTGTCTGTCTGTCTGTCTGTCTGTCTGTCTGTCTGTCTGTCTGTCTGTCTGTCTGTCTGTCTGTCTG
>JAXIVD010007129.1:0-2500 GCA_036785275.1 Cancer borealis
CACCCACCCACACACACACCCTCACACCCTCACCCACCAAGGACCTTTCCCTGCTATCACCCTGAGGCATGTGTCACCCGCTCACCCTCTCTCCGTGTGGGCAATTTTTCTCCCGGTCTGACAAACGCGTCCCTCCCTGACACAGCCTGAAAAACCTGGTGATATTCCTGCAAGTCCCGCACACAAACACCGGCGGGAGTTCTTGTATAGCGTTGCATCGCCTCCTGACGTGTGTTATCATATTATCAGTGAGGGTGCCAGTCTTCATAGGTGTGGGGTGAGGCCTGTCTTCCTTCCTCCTCCTCCTCCTCCTCCTCTTCTTTCTCTCCCTCTTCCTCTTCTTGTTGTTGTTTTGCCTACCTGCTGTCTCTTCCTCCTCCTCCTCCTTGTTTTTCTTTCTGATGTTACTGTTTGTATCTTTTTTTTTTGTGTTATTTTATTCTATTCTCTATGTAAGCTTAAGGTTTTTTTTATTATCTCTCTCATTCTCTCTCTCTCTCTCTCTCTCTCTCTCTCTCTCTCTCTCTCTCTCTCTCTCTCTTCTCTCTCTCTCTCTCTCTCTCTCTCTCTCTCTCTCTCGCGCGCGCGCGCGCGCTATCTTGATGGAAGTCACTGTACCTTGAATGGATGTGTCTCTCAAGCCATTACTCTTTCACTCTCACTCTTACTATCGATCTCCCGCGACACTCTCACTTTCCGGTACTCGTGTTGTGACGCCGAGGACCTTGTCAGTTTATTTTATGCATTCACCTCGGGTTGGCGCTAAGGCGGTGTGGCGGCTGACGAGGGTGAGACGTGAAGAAAAGTTGAAATTCGTACTTTGTTTGGTGAATGTCTCTCTGTGTGGCTGTGTGTGTGTTTGGGTTTGTGTGTGTTCGTGTGTGTGTGTGTTTGTGTGTGTGTGTGTGTGTGTGTGTGTGTGTGTGTGTGTGTGTGTGTGTGTGTGTGTGTGTGTGTGTGTGCGTGTGCGTGTTTTTAGTTCATGTTCTCGTGTTATCACCCAATCACTCCTTCCCTAACTAACCTAACTCACTCCATCCTTAACTCCTCTACTCCTTAACGTACTCACTCTACCTATAACTGATCCATAACACCTTTCACTCACTCCACTAACCTCATCTAACCTCACTTAACCTTCCTTAACTTCACCTAACCTCATCTAACCACACTTAACCTCTCCCAACCTCACTTATCCTCACCTAACCTCACCTAACATCACCTAATCTGACCTCACCTAACCTCCCCATTTCTTGACCCTTACAGAACCAGGTGAGATGACGCGGCCAGTGATCCAGGACAAGCGTCACAGCGTCACCGTCCCTATGGGTGGAACAATTGTCCTTCCCTGTGTGGCTACTGGTACCCCGACACCCTCCGTCAGGTAAGTCTTGATCCCTCACGCACGCACCTTAGTCATGCATGGATGTTACCTGTTTGTCTACGTGTTTGAAAGTGATTTAGCGACAGAGGAATGTGTTAAGGGTTCAAAAAGTGTCATGGGATCAAAAAGTATGCGTGTTACGTGTGTTCTGGAAGTCAAATTGAGCTTCGTGACGTAAGGTAAACATTTGTGGAATAGTTGCGTGTCTATATTACAGGTGATTTCAAGGTAGAATCATCAAAAGAACAAAATGATGAAAGGTGTATTTTTTTACGGGTGGAAAAAGTGCATGCAAGACTCACCTGTTTCTTAGACGTTAACAGGCTATTTTAGGACAAAGCTTCACGAAATTGTATGGTAAAGTTGGTTGTTTTGGCCCATACATCATTGTAGCTTGTTGTTAAGAGTACATAGGGATACTAAAAGGAACCGGTTTTCAAGGATCATGTAGGAGAATCATCATCATCAACATCATCATCAACATCATCATCCTCATTTTCATTTTCCGTTTTTCATCGACTCTTTTATTTTACGCTTCCTCTGACTTCGTTCTCGTGTTTGTTATGGCGACGAAAACCACGCAGCACAACGACCCCAGACTCGCTAATCCTTCAACACCACAAGTCAACAAGCCAACCCATATGTGCTGCCTCGTTGTTGTTCTTGTTGGGGGGAGTGAAAAGGGGAAACGAGGGAGACCATTAAATCTTCCCTCGCTGTCTATTGTGTGTTGTGTAAATACCTACACGTCCCCTTCCTTCCCTTCCTTCCCTTCCTTCCCTTCTTTTCCTTCCTTCACCCAGCCTCGGATACATACACGTTACGCTGCACATTAACAACTTTTAAGGGTCTTTCATACTCTAGGACTTACACGACTTCCTTATCATTTTCCTGCGTGCGGTAAGCTGCCGCTACCACTGAAAATTGTGTCAGAATGAGTTGATCCCGCGGTCTGGCAACGTAGGAGTAAGAGGAGGAGGAGGAAGAAGTAAAAAAAAAAGAGAAAGAGGAAGGAAGGAAGGAAGGGAGAGAGAGAGAGGAGAGTAGGTGGTGCGTTCCCCAAACCCTCCAGGATGTTTTCTGATCCTCACCGTCACTGAATTATTAATTTACGAGTGA
>JAXIVD010007129.1:12500-21309 GCA_036785275.1 Cancer borealis
CTTGTCATTCCACGCCTCGACATCACAAACAAGTAGCTTTTATTCATAAGCATCTCACATTCTGAAACGGAGTAGGCCTATAGCTTCTTGTTGCCCTAGTTTTCGGGAGGTACTACATTAAGCCTCCCATCTTCTTCCTCCTCCTCTTCCTTCTCCTCCTCTTCCTCTTTCTTCACCTTTTTTTTATTTCCGTGGCAAGACGATCTGTTCCATATATGAGGCTCTTCCCGCCATTAAAGTTACTTAAACTCTATTTCTTTCGATGACTTTTGTTCCCTTGTGTTGTATTTCTTCTTTCATAGAGGAAGTTACGTCATTAAAAAGGTTTATAGTGAAAGCCCATAGTCACGGGGGAAAAAATTATGGGGTTGATAAATTAAATGGAGGCTTAGCGAGAAATATTTTATTGGAGTTCTTTTTAAGTTGGCGCCTCATTTTGTTCGGTGAAAATAAGAAAGTTTATTTTTTCCTCCTTTATTTTTTTTTCCCCGGCAAGGTTCGTGTTCGTGTTCGTGTTCCCGCATGCTATTTTCCAGTGTCCTTTAAGTTCAGTTTCGTGTCATTACCACCACATGCAGGTCACACACGCACACACGCACACGCAATAAGGTCAGGTCAGGTCAAGTCAGGTCACGGTGATACTCTAAACATCTTGAGCCAACCACTGAAAACATTCCTACAAGTTCACACATTCGGGTTCACTTACTCCCTCGCGTTCCCTCCCTCACTCCCTCTTTCCTCCCTCCTCCTCACTCCTCCCACCCCTTCCCTGTGTCCCTCCTTCACCCCCTCCTTCACCCCCTCCTCCCGGGCCTCCCTCCTACTCTTCTCTCAGACTTTCCGGCACTGTTGGGAAGAGTAACTCGCCTCGGAAGTGAAGCGTGCCAACTTTAGTGAGAAAATATAGCTGGAGCTCAAGTTTCCAGCGACGATCTTTCAGTCTGGTGAGGGAGTGCGGGCTGGAGTGAGTGTGCGAGGGGGGGACTGAGGGAGGGAGGGAGTGGAGTAGTGGAGTAGTGGAGTGGTAGAACAACCCCGCCCCTTCTCTCCCCTTACCAGCTTGGCTCAGACTTTGCAAACTTTACAAAGGCCTCATTTCTGGGTGCCGCCGCCTCCCGTTGCTGTCTCCTCCTTCATGCACATCAAAACACTCCCAAAAATGGTGCCTTCATAAAGAGTCTCTCAGGCGTTAAGGACGAGAATAAAAAGTAGAGGGTAATGTGGTGGCAGAGAGAGAGAGAGAGAGAGAGAGAGAGAGAGAGAGAGAGAGAGAGAGAGAGAGAGAGAGAGAGAGAGAGAGAGAGAGAGAGAGAAAGAGAAAGAGAAAGAGAAAGAGAAAGAGAAAGAGAAAGAGAAAGAGAAAGAGAAAGAGAGAGAGAGAGAGAGAGAGAGAGAGAGAGAGAGAGAGAGAGAGAGAAAGAGAAAGAGAGAGAGAGCCCACAGTGTTTCCTCTTACATAACCTTCTTTTGTGTCGTGTTGAGGAATTTGTTATGTGTATCAAGACTAGAGTGTGGTCTGGTGTGTGTGTGTATGTGTGTGTGTACGTATGTCTGTATGTGTGTCTGTGTGTGTGCTTAAGATAAAGTATGAGGCATAAAACTGTGTCCTAGTGTGTTAGGGTGAGATGTTAAGACTATATTTGTGTGAGGTTCAAAAATATAAGAAGAGGACATACTAGTGTGACATATTAAGGTGTTCAGGATCCATTAGCGTTACATGTAAAGGGAGAGTGAAGTTTAAGGGCGAAAATATACCAAGGTGAGGCATGGTATGAGTAAACAGGGTGGCAGGGTAACATAAGATAAACAGAAGGCAACATTAGGGTGAAATTAATCCATGGGAGAGTCGAGGAAGACGATAAACTGACGGTAAGGATGCTACTCGTGTTTTTTCTTTGCTCGAGACGTGTTCTTTCCCTTCCCAAGACTTCAGCATCACCTTCCCCTTGAGCCTCACGCGCCGCCTAGTCCCCGCAGAGCCATTTAACGTAATTTGAAGTGTTTAGAATGACGCAGGCAATTCAAGTGTGCAATTATTTCTAAGGCCATTTACCCAGTTGCACGTGTGTATGTGTGTGTGTATGTGTGTGTGTGTGTGTGTGTGTGTGTGTGTGTGTGTGTGTGTGTGTGTGTGTGTGTGTGTGTGTGTGTGTATGTGTGTGTGTGTGTGTGTGTGTGTGTGTGTGTGTGTGTAAAGTAGAAGTAGTTTTTTTTGCCTAGAAGATGTAAAAAGTAGTAAAAGAAGAAGAAGAAGAGAAGGAGGAGGAGGAGAGAGACGCCTTCCCTAATCTCTCTTCGCAAAATTCGTGAATCTTTTATAATTCTTAAGGGATTAATTACAGACAGAGCTGACTCGGTGCCTCGGAGCCCTGCAGGTATTGGCGGCTTTGAATTCGATGTGTCAGTTTCTTAGTGATGAGCAGACGTCACTTTCCTTCTTATATGTGGGAGGCTGTGTGTGGGAGGTGGTGGTGATGGTGGATGAAGGGAGTGAATGTGGAGGATGTGGTGGTCGTGGTGGTAGTGGAGGGGAGTGAGTGTGGAGAATGTGGTAGAGAGTAATAATGTAAGTGTTGAGTTACTGATCGTAGCTTTCGTGGTGGTTAGCATGAGGTGTGGTTATGAGACTGTGGTGAAGCTGTGGTGGAGGAGGAGGAGGATAAACTGTGGTATAGGATGTGACATAACAGTAGAACTAGTGTGAGTATCCTACAAGGTTTAGGATAGCGGCAGGAGGCTGTGATATCCTAATTCACATCACACCCTTCAGGAACCATAATCAATATCCTTCTTTCTTCCTCAATAGGTGGGGGTCCTATCCTGGGAGTATGGGCGTGGGGCTGGGTGACAGACGCTCCCTGCCGCCCACGCCTGGCTCTGCAGTGCTAGTGATAGAGGCCGCCCATGCTGCTGACGCCCACGCTTACACATGCACTGCTAACAACTCCCTTGGTATCGATCAGGTATGTGGAAAGGTGTAGTAGTAGTAGTAGTAGTAGTAGTAGTAGTAGTAGTAGTAGTAGTAGTAGTAGTAGTAGTAGTAGTAGCTTATCAATAAAGAACTTAATAATACGAATTAGGGTTAATACATCTTTAGACTAGGTTAGGTTAGGTTAGGTTAGGTTACGTTACGTTGATTAATTACCTTCCCTCTCACCTGTCTCCACCTGTCTCTACTCTGCAGGTAAGCGTGGACGTGGTGGTGGAGTCTCGTCTCACCGTCACCGTCACGCCTCGCTCCCTCACAGCTGACCTTGGGGGAACGGCTACCTTCACCTGCACTGTGTCTGACCCCGCAGCCTCTGTCTCATGGTTGGTGTCTATTCGATACTGTCTGTGTTGATTCTGTTTAATTTTCCCAGTTCGATACCCTCAGTACCTTCCTTGTTTATTGTTGTTTGTGTTGTTTTTCTGTTCTTCTTTATTTATGTTCCTGTCTCATCCACACTCTCCAATTCTTCTCTTTCTTTCTTTCTCTCTCTCTCTCTCTCTCTCTCTCTCTCTCTCTCTCTCTCTCTCTCTCTCTCTCTCTCTCTCTCTCTCTCTCTCTCTCTCTCTCTCTCTCTCTCTCTCTTTTCGAATGATTTCAAAAATAAAATATCTTCGAAAAATCCTGAGGTGGTACCCTTGAAAATTTCGTGAAAATTTCGACACCAACGAATCTCATGAAAATTGGTACAGATGTTCTCTAGCATGACGAACACGAATCTGGACTCAGTTTTATGATTATTATTTGATTTTCACGTATATGTGAAGGAGATGGAGAGTTTTCCATCAGAATTGAGGCTGAATTTGTTTTTGCCATTTTACTACTAAAATGTCAGTCTTACAAACAAAAATGAATATCTTCTCTCTTCACAGCCTCCACCACTCTCCTAAAAGTCTTTTCTTTTGGTTTACTTGCTATGGTGGTACGTGAATCTTTTTTGGGATCCTCCTCTTCCTCCTCTGCCTCCTCCTCCTCCTCCTCTCACACCAAAGGCTTTCTTTTTCAGTACACTAAAGGTACACTGTTTCACTTTCTCTCTCTCTCTCTTTCTCTCTTTCTCTCTCTTTCTTTTCCTTTCCTCTTCTGAAATTCACAGTTGCTGCTTCCTTCACTCCAGCCTCTCTCTCCCCTCCACTCCTTACATCTTCCCTCTTAAAATAGCAATACTAACACCTTTTCTTCTTTTTCTTTCCCCCATTTTTTCCTCTTCTAGCTTAATTTACTCAATATTGGAGGTTCTGTGTTGCCTCCCGGTCTTCTCTTTACCTCTCGTCCCTCCTCCTTCCCTACCTCCCTTTCATTTTTCGTTACGTCACCCAGGGGAATGTGCGCTGCCTCCTACCTTACCTGCACTACCTTTACGGGTCAAAAGGTACACCAAGGTAGAAATACAGGTGAGATGATACCCAAACCTGTTAATTGTATCTACAGGTAAGGTCTTGGTTCCTCCTTCAGGTACTACAACGGTTCGCCAGTGGTAGGGAGTGGAAGGGTCGTGGCGGCGGGGCGGCAGCTGATTGTGTCCGGTGTGAGCCATGACGATCCTGGAATGTATCAGTGCCAGGCTATGCGAGGCTCACTAGCAGCTCAGCACGCCGCTCAGCTGCTCTTAGGAGGTGCGTCAAGGTCATGTATAATTATCTTCCCCTCATCTTTCCCCTTGACTGATTCTACATTCCCCTTCATCATCACACCCTTGGCTTCTCCCTCCTCTCCTTCCTCCTGCTTGTTCCTTCATTCTTATATCCTGAGTCAGCATCATCTACTTTCTATCTCCCTTTCCTCTGTCTCTCCTTCACGTCTCACATCCTGATTCAGCATTATCTCTCCCCTCTCTCCTCTTCTCTCTTCCCTCTCCTCCTCTCTCCCCTCTCACTTTCAAGGCATCGGCTCTTCCCTTGTCTTTCTCTTTACTTGTCCAAGGTCTCCTTTACCCTCACCCTTGTCGGTTTCTTTCCCTCCTTACCTTGTTTTCCTCCCTCCTTCCTTCCTTCTTTCCTCCCTTACCTGCCTCCTCCATCTTGTCTTACCTTCTTACCTGTCTTTTTGTTATCATCTATTCTTACCTCTTTCCTTCCCTTCTTTCCTTTACTCCCTATTTCTTCACCTCTATTCTGGCACAGCGTTGATACCTCTCACTAAGTTCCGTTTTCTTTGCATCCCCGCAGATTCCGGGCCTGTACTTCACTACCGTTTCATCGAGCAGACTATACAACCGGGCCCTCCTGTCTCCCTCAAGTGCTCGGCTGTCGGGAACCCAACACCCACGATCACCTGGACTCTCGACGGCCTACCCATCCCGCAGACTGACAGGTGAAGCTCAAAGGCGTTGCAGATTATCTCGTAATTGATGAGACTTGTCGAAGTTTAAGAGGAAAGAAGCTCAGGAAGGAAGTTACTTTTAACGAATTTATTCCTACTTTTGGTAAAAACTTTGGCCGTCACTTAGAAGGATAGTGAAGGAGCGTGACAGGGAAGCAGGTGATGAAGGTGGTGATTGGATAGAAGGTAGAATGAAGGAAGAATTAAAAGAGTGAAAGAATACGAGTTACCTGAAGGAGTATAAGAACATTTTGCTGTTAGTTAGAAATAGGTCAATAGGAACACATATAAAAAGGAGTTAAAGAAAAATAATACTAAAAAGAAAGTAGATGAATAAATAATTAAGTATATTTATATAAACAAACTATAATAAAAAAGAAAAAAAATATCATTCATTACGATCACAAATAAAAAGTGAAATAAGAAAAAAATAGATAAATAAATGAGATAAAATAAATAACATACAGTAAAACACGAATAGAATAACTAATAAAATAACCAAACAAGTAACCATAACATCCCCTTGTGTCCCCCCCGTGCAGGGTTGTGGTGGGGGAGCAGCTGGGTTCACGAGGCAAGGTTGTGGGTCACGTGAACGTCTCCCACACACGGGTGGAGGATGGGGGACGTTATCAGTGTGAAGCCGAGAACAGGGCTGGTGTCGCCTCCCACTCAGCCTCACTCAACATATACGGTGAGAGAGAAAGAAAGAAAGCGAAAGAGAGAGAGAGAAAAAAAAAATAATGAGAGAAAAAAAAAGAGAGAGAATTTTCCTAATCTTGGTATCCTGTAGGACTTCCTGTGACTCGTCCCCTCGCCTCTATTACCGCTGTGGCTGGTGAGAAGATGGAGCTGTGGTGTCCTGTGGCGGGCTTCCCCATCCACTCCCACAGCTGGATCAAAGGTCAGTACCCAGAGGTCATGTGTCATCCCTAAAGATGTAAGATCACGTCTCTAAACACCTTGTAGCTTAAGTTCAATTCTCAAAGGTCATGATTTACTCCAAGGATGAGTTTATTTACAGGTCATTATGAGGTCACTTCCCAAAGGTCAAAGGTTAACTCTAAGGGTCATGTTTTGTTCCTTTATATGTTTTTTTTTTTTCCTTTCTGTTTTTATTGTTTTAGTATTTTGTTTTGTTTGAATTTAAAAGAATGTGTTTGTATTTTTTTTCTTTTGCCTTTGAACTTGGCTTTATTATTTTTTTATTCTTTTTATCATTCCACATTTTACTTTGATCTCCTTTTGAGTTTGTTTATGATCTCGACTTTTGTTTTATCTTTAATTCTTTTTTATTTTTTGCAAGTCTCTTTCAAAGGCTACGTTTATTTATTTTATTTTCTTTGTGTTTTTTGTTTTTGTTTTTAATTTTGCTCACAATAACTTCTTTGTGAATCGAGGAGGATCGAGTATCTTTTTTGAATTCTCTTTCTTTATATGACTTGAATTACTGTTTACCTTTCCACTCAACGACATTTCATTCCTCAGTAATTAAAAGAAAAAAAAAACAAGAAAAACAAATGGTAACAGCAATGCGTTAGTCTACATGTAAAAAAAAAACAAAAAAAATACAATCATTTCAAATTCTTGTAAGACATTAAAAGAACTGGATTTAGCTTCTTTTAGTCTTCCTTTTCCACACGTAATTTATTCTCACTTCCTCATCTCCTTCCTGATCCTTTCTCGAGCGTGTCCTTGGGTCTAACGGAGGAGGAGGAGGAGGAGGAGGAGGAGGAGGAGGAGGAGGAGGAGGAGGAGAGAGAAGGTATTATAAGTCAAGAGATATAATAGAGATGAAGATCGTAATGCCAGATGAAGTTAAGGAGATGTTATATGTAAAAAAAAATTTAAATGTAAAAAAAATGTTAGATGTAAAAAAAAATGTTAGATGTAAAAAAAATGTTACATGTAAAAAAAATGTTACATGTAAAAAAAAATGTTAAATGCAAAAAAAAAAAAAAAAAAAAAATGGAGGTTATGTAATAGAAGAAGGTTGTTGAAAGGATGAAAAACGTGTGTCTATGAAAATTGATAAAGTGTAAAATAGGAAGACGAGGATTAGGTCATGAAATACAGTTAGATAATAAAGGTTTTGTACCCTAGATGGATATAAATAACCCCTTCCTCCTCCTCTTCCTCCTCCTCCTCCTCTTCTCCTCTTCCTCCTCCTTTCCCATCTTCCTCAATAGTCCCTCAGGCATTTCTTACTTTCCTTTCTCTCTCTTCTTCATTTTCTTTAATAAAAATTTTTTCCTCTCTCTACATCCAGCTTCCCCTCTTTCTCCTTCCTTTACTTTACATATTGTTTTCTCTTTTCTCATCTTCTTCTTCTTCTTCCTTCTCCTCCTCCTCCTCCTCCTCCTCCTCCTCCTCCTCCTCCTCCTCCTCCTCCTCCTCCTCCTCCTCCTCCTCCTCCTCCTGATGTCCCACGGTACCTCTGCGTTAATAGGACATTTAGAGCTCTATATACATGTTATTTAAGGTCGCGATTACTGTTACGATGAGAGAGAGAGAGAGAAGAGAGAGAGAGAGAGAGAGAGAGAGAGAGAGAGAGAGAGAGAGAGAGAGAGAGAGAGAGAGAGAGAGAGAGAGAGAGAGAGAGAGAGAGAGAGAGAGAGAGAGAGAGAGAGAATGTGAACTTAACCAAGTCTTAAAATTAACTATGCTTGATATACGTTTTCCTTAGTATACATAAGCACACACACACACACACACACACACACACACACACACACACACACACACACACACACACACACACACACACACACACACACACACACACACACACACACAAATGTATGCACAACAATACAAACAGTCACAGGCACACATACCCCTACCAACCCCACACGCACACACGCACATAAAGGGAAACACACACACAAACAGGCATATAATACAGTCATTATGCAAATACTTCGTTTCGGAATACAGAACGGACGCGGACGGGAGTGAGAGCGGACGGAGGGAGAGTCGAGGTAAACGGACAGACTGATATGAAAAAGATTTAGGGAACTGCACGAAATTTGGACCCACCACAAGTTTGCTCAGCCATATCGAAAGTAGAAATAAACTTAAACCTATGGAGTGAATACAAATACTTCACCCTTTATCACCCATTCTCATTGTTCTTATATATTCCTATTATCCCTTTTCCCTCTTACTCTTTCTCTCTTTCTGTTCACGCGAGGTATTTCAACGCCTCTTCTTTCCTTTATCTATTTTCTTACGCGTTGATATCATTGCGTTCAGCTCATAAAGGGTCGTTGGAAGGGAAAGTGTATTAGCTTACCACTCGCTCCGTTAACGAGGCGGAGTATTAAATTCTGAAAGGTGTTGAAGAGTTACTTTGAATACATGTGTCTTGTATGCATACCTGATACTGGAGGATTGGATATACCTGTCGACAGCACTCATCCCTTTCTTTCTCTCTCTCTCTCTCTCTCTCTCTCTCTCTCTCTCTCTCTCTCTCTCTCTCTCTCTCTCTCTCTCTCT
>JAXIVD010007130.1:2500-5000 GCA_036785275.1 Cancer borealis
ATGTACTTCTTCTTCTTCAGCGGGGTTCACATCTTCCTTGGGGGCCTGCACTGGTATTTCGGCAGAAGTGTCAGAGTGCTCCTTTGGGGTGGCGTTCAGCTGCTCTTCAATCTGGTCTTCGTCAGAGTCCCAGTCGAACTGAACAGAACGTTCACGCTCATCCCTGGGCTTCACCACGGTGGTAGCCACTTCACTCAGACAGTGAATCTTCTTCTTCTGCACTCCTCCCAGGTGCTGCAACCTCTCCCCAAGCAGCCCACCGCACTGCCCCCAATGCTCTGTGGGAACCACCAGTTCCGAGCCCAGAACCTTGGTAGTCTCCTCCCCTGGTGCAAAGGTACCATGCTTGGCCTTCTGGTCATAGGATCTTCTCCTCTTCTTTGGCGCGGCTCCAAGATGGTGCGGAGCCACTTCCAGCACCTTCACCAGTCTTTCCTGAGTACATAACCCGTTCTTCAGGAATGACTCCGGGCGGTCAGAGTGGGGAGCACCCCAGGCTTCCCTCACCAAGTCCAAAGGACCACGCACCCGGTGCCCAAACACCAACTGATTCAGGATCCTGGTGGAAGAAGGATCCACATCGGGAACAGGATACAGGGGTGCAACAGGGGGATTTTGGTTGGGTTTGCCCACCATCTGACAGGTGTGACAACTCCTTAGCAATTCAGTAACCTCTCTGGCCATACCAGGCCACCAGAAATTGCCCCGCAGTCGGGCGAGAGTTTTGTGAACCCCGAGGTGTCCAGCCATAGGTCCCTCGTGTGCTAACAGCACCAGGGCCTCCCTCAAATCCTGGGGCACTACCACCTGTAGAACCTCACTCCCATCACTCTCCCTCGACCTGCGGTGTAACACCCCCCTTCTGCAGCAGGAACTCCTCTATTCCCCTTATCTCCTTTCCCACCTTAGCAAAACAAGAGGCCAATTCTGGGTCCCCTCTCTGTCCCTTGATGAGCAATGCCGGCTCAATACAAGTAAGGTTGGACGGGACCACAGGATCTGTCGGAAGGGGCGGTACCGACACTTCCCTGGTTCTGTCCCGGGGCCTGAGGCGTGGTGTGGACTCATCCACCACTTCCTCATCGGCCAAAATGGGTGGACCCTCCAGGTGGGCCTCACCCGTCAAACAGTCACCAGACAAGGGAACAGCCTGTTCCCTGTCCCCGGTACACTCCGCAGGGGTGGGAGTCTCCAACTCCCCCGCAGAGTTGGAAGTCTCCCCTCCCTCGGAGGTGACCCCCAACAAACTGTCTGACACACCAGGCTGGGGCCCGGACTGAGTACCGAGACCCACAGCCTCACAACCAGGAAACACCACCGCGTGGGTGCTTCCTCCGAGGTGCCCCGCAGAGTGAGGAATGCCAACACAAGACTCCTCTGTCCTCAACACTCCTTCCTCACCTTCGGCGACAACCTCTACCGAGTCAGGTGCTTCTATGGGTGGCTCTGCACTGCGGCAGTCAGCCCCCACACCTTGACTCACTGGAGAGCCCGGCTCTGGCTCATCCAGTTGACAAACACTGCTCTCGTTTGACGGTGACCCTGCTATGTCGCAGTCAGCCCCTAGAGTAGCAGCCGGTTCCACCCGTCTAGCCTGAGACCGGGTGACAACCCCAACAACCTCCTCCTCACTGCCCTCCAACACCGGTGACCCTGCCTCTTTGCAGTCGGCCCCAGGAGCGGCAGCTTCTTCCTCACCACTGTTCTCCTCTTCTGGTAGCCCTGCTCTGTCGCAGTCGGCCTCAGGAGCAGCAGCCTGCATCACCCTCTCGGTCTGCGACCGGGTGACAACAGCAACAGGGTCGGGCACACTATGCCCCGACACCTCAGAAGCCTCACCTCCCGTAGGGGTGGGCACCCAAACTCTCCCTCCTGCTAGGTCATTCCCTAGCAGGAAATCAACACCTGCCACAGGCAGTTGTTCCGCCACTGCCACTTGAGCCGAAGTGGTGATCCGTGGACACGACAGCTTCACCTCAGCCGTCACAAACTTCTCGACAGCGTTGAGGCCCCTACACAACACTGCCTTTGAAGAAGTCACCTTAGTCCCGGTGACATTTCGGCACACGGACTGTTGTGCGCCAGTGTCTCGCAAGACAGTGACAGGATACTCGCTCCCGTCAATTTCGACAGTGCCCCCACACAGAAATGGGCGACACCAGTCCAACTCCGAGTCATCTGGAGTCACAGAAGCAACAACAGGGGGGGAAACAGGTGAAACCGCCTGAACCCCCTCCTCACAATCCAACACAGGCCCATCAAAAGCTTTATCTCCTTCGTGAACCTTAGGAGCGAGCAGCCTCTCCTCACGACCCTGGTCAGGCCACACCAGCAAGGCAACTGGTTTCTGGGGTGTCTTGGAGGGGCCCGCTGTCACAAGTTTGGGACATTGAGATCGAAAATGCCCCTTGGCATGGCAGTTATAGCACGTAGGTTGGTTATCGTACTTTGGAGTACTAAAGGTCATCTTTCCTCCTGACCCTCCTTTTGGCCCTGAAGG
>JAXIVD010007130.1:15000-21306 GCA_036785275.1 Cancer borealis
CGAGCTATAATGAGAAAATCTGTTTTGTGTTAAAAAAATAAACTATGGAAAAAAACATACTTGATTAGTACAACATATACACTGTATGAGACACGTTTTGAGACGAGTTCTATAATTTAATTTGACCTCTTAATATTATCAGATTGTCTTCATTTACCGATATGTTGTAGGGAATATTATATTGTACATTCCACATCATTGGCCTGCCATATACACCAAATATTTTCTGAATTATTCATATATATGTGTTTTATATGTTGAGTTACTCCTCTTTGCTAGAGGGAAAGGCACTTGGAAATACAGTATTCTTTGTTAACTTGAAGGGGTAACTTAATTATTTTACTATATCATTTCAATAACTAGGCTTCATACTCGTAAGAATTATTATTATTATCATTACTATAATTATTAACATTTATTTGCATTTTGTTAGAAAATTGCAAAAATATGGAAAAATTAGAAACTTAAACATAAACGGCTCTCAAACAGCTCTCAAACGGCTCTCGAGAAAGATCCGACTCTTCTCGTTCATCTGGATGAGCCGGCTCTATGAACCGATTCGTTCACGAGCGCCCATCACTAGACTGGGCATGGGGTGGGGAGGAATGATGGGAGTGAGGTGAGGTCGAGGCTGGGGAGGGACTGGCAGATGATGGCGAAGTGAGTGTTGATGGTAACTGCTGCTTCTGTTGCCGGGAGGTGGGAGACGACTGGGATTGGGAATGTGTTCTTATTCAGTCCACAGAGATCTTTAATGTTAGAGTACCATTTGCTGATGTTGGACTGTTTAAGGCTGTGGATCTTCTGAGTGTAGTGTGTAGCCTTGGTGTACTTAATCTCCCGAATCACTTTGTTCCTTAGGGGCTTGAATAGGGAGGAGTTGAAGTAGAAGGCTTGGTTGCGCTGTTCAATCAGGCGCTTTATTCTGGGAGTGATCCAAGGAGTGTCTGAAGGGTGGGTTCTTAATGATTTTGGTGGGAAGAAGTGTTGGTAGGCTTGGGTGAGCGTGTTGATGTAGTACTCCCATTTCTTATGAACGTCGTCCACAGAGAGTACATCAGTCCAGCGGTAGTGTGTGATCCACTGTCCAAACGAACGGATGGCTGAGTCCGTAACTGGTCTGTAGGTTCTGGTGATGGGTGGGGCCTTGCTCGAGGTGGTGGGAACAGGTGACCACAGGACAGAGAGGTGTGTGCTCCGTCCCATGGGAGGGAGGGGCTGGGGTGGAAGATAGTGGTCGGTCAGGTCAGTGAGGATTAGATCTAAGGTGTTGGAGCCGTGTGTCGGGAAATTCACTACCTGTGTCAGGTGTAGTTGTTGCACTATGTCACAGGTGTTTAACTGATTAAAATCACCACAAATAACTGTTTTTGCTGAAGGATACTGGGTGCGTAGAATGTCCATATTTTCGATGATGTGGTTGATGAGCACGGTGGCGGAGGGAGCACGAGGGGGGTGGTACACTAGACAGATGAGCAACGAGGCAGTGTGTGTGTGTGTGTGCGCGCGTGCGTGCGGCTGACACGACTCGGTATGGGTGGCTCGCAACAATCTTAAGTCCAAGTCCAAGTATATGCCATTGTACTGAAGTACAGTATACAAGTACTTTATGTGATTTAAAAAAAAATTCCTGTCACAGATTCGTAAAGCACGAAAGTTAATAGTTTTTGTATATGCACAGTAATGAGTACACTGCTAAAAAGTGGGATTTGATATAGAAAAGTGAAAAGTAAATGGAAATTCTACCTTTGTTTTAGTACAGTACGTACTGGCCCTGTCTCGACGATGTTTACTGTAGCATGTTACCAATTGAGAAAATTCTACTAATTATGCTCCTTTATCCTATATTACACTATAATATAACACTTACCCAATAGTATTTTGCCCAATAGTATCATCACAAAGTTTGCTATAATCTATATACAGTATATAATTTGATTAAATACAATGTACTTGTTTGTACTTGAATGAATGATATTTTTCAAGTAATTTGGGTCCAAGTACAAGTACAAGCACAAGTACCACTGAATTTTTAAACTCCAAGTATAAGCAATTTTTACACTCATCATTTAACTTCATGTTGTCTATTTAATTCTTCAAATAACTTTTTCACTCATTGAGATTTGCCCCATTGTCGTTTGTCCTCTGCAATAATTTCTCAACTGGTATTTTATATCCATTCACCTCTTCCCTTGCTCACCTATTTTCACTCTTTACTATTTCAATCGCTTTTACCCTCTTAACATTTACCAAGTTGAGGTTGTCTATTTCATTCTTCAAATAATTTATTTCCTGTGAAGTGTTCACTGGGTAGCCACTATGTAAATCAAAATTCAGATTGACTCTTGATCCACAGGATCGCGCCATGCAGAGAGCAGCAGTTCTCCCCACAATCTCCACCCAACCATGGCCTCTTTTATTATGGTGGCATTCCTTCTGGTGCAGGGTTTGCTGTAAACGGAGCCTTCGTATCACTGCCTAGATCTTGCATTAGTCTGAGTCTTGCTGTATGTGCTGCACAATAAAGTAAGTGTCCTTTTTTATCTTCTTCCAAACTTCAAGATTTGGGGGGTTGGTGGTGTGTTTTTTTTTTTTAATAATTTTTTATCTTCGGAGATTTTCATGGAACTATGAATAATTTTTTAGAGCGGATGTCAGTAAGATTTGAACTTTGTTTGAAATTGTTGAGAGTACATTTCAAAAGTGTGTTGGCAGTGTTTTAATAACTGGCTGTATGTAGGCTACAGTGCATCATGACTGGTTATGGCCGCAGTGTGTTAGGTGGTTATACTAGAGCTATTAATTTTCAACATTAGATTTATTTTATTTACTCATCTATGAACTTTTTTTTTTTTTTTTACAATATAATAATACAAACAAAAATCCAAGTAGAAGATATTTGTTATAGATCACTTTAATGGTAAAAAGTTAATAAGGTCATTATAGGTTGGAAAATAGAAGAAGAAAAAAAGCAGACCTTCCAAGAGCAAACTGAAGTAGTATGTATGTATTTAGATGATATTAAATGGTGAAATGGGAAAAGCTATCTTGCTTACCACCGTGTGGGAAAGAGGTATTTTTTTTAAATTCTTTATATTTATCTTACTATGTCAGCAGTATAAATATGGCTCGATCTTAGTAGGAGACTGAGGATTAAATAAATTTCAAGGATTCTTAAACTTCGTAAATGTAGTTCCATTTAGAGAAAAGCAAGTTCCGTGTACCAAGATTAATTTTATGATCTAAATAACCTATGTATACCCTGCCCTATCTGGCCTTGACATTTGGAAGGCTTATGGTCCTGATGGAATCTTTTCTATCCTTAAGGGCTTGCTCCCATGCTCACACCTACATTATCAAGCTGTTATGTCTGTCTATCAATATTTGCCTTCCTTTTTGTTATTTACATTTAGCCTGTTACAGAGATGAGTATTTGCTCTCGTCTTTAAAACAACCATCATGCTGCTATGATTTCCTGCCTTTCTGAAGTTTACAAAACTATTCACAATAGTAAGATTACTATCTTTTGACTGACAGCCTTCCACCTGATTGCCAGTCTGGATTTTATATATGATTATCACTTGGTAATCTTGTTATTTAGCTGAATGAATGTTATTCTTATCTTCGGGGTTTGAGTGAAAGTTTTGTTCTTTCACTATATCATTTTGAAAGCATTTGATAATTTGGCATAAATAGAATTTTTTATCATTCTACACATTCTTTCCTCCTTATATTTCCATTTTCTGGCTGATCTACTGCAGCTGTGGTAGATGATATGTGTTCATCTGCTTCAGTATCATCTTTCTGTTATTCTCTTATTATATTATCAAACTCAGTACCCAATCCACTCATATGCTGATGATTAGTTTTATCAATGACCTTGACAAACAACTGTGTCAACAGATATTTAATTGCTGAAGAGTTATAGTACAACCCTAACTTCTAATCTTCATTGTTTTTAATGGAATTGGGGCAGTTTCTCCACAGTCCACCTAACCCACTCAACTAACTCACTTACTTCTGACCCTACACTGATTTTCTTTAGAGTTGTCTTTCCTTAAGAATTTTAACTGAAAATTGAATATTTTTGTTCTTGTTAAATTTACTTCAGTGAGGTTAGTTATTCTGCATCTTCTTCATTATTTCTTCACTACATTCCAATACTCTTGCAGTACAAAGGTCTCGTTCACCTCTGTATGAAGTATGCTCCTCATGCGTGTGGGTATGAGAAGAGACCACAACACCTTCCAAACGGTAGAGCCAAAATCAATTAGTCTTGTCAGTTCCTTTCCTTTTGTCAGCTTTCAGTCTCTTGCAGTTTGCCAGTGTTGCTACTCTTATTTTCTTCTTGTATATGTATATTTGTTTTATTGTTAATGCTCTTTGTGAATTTGCTAATCGCATACCTACCCTTTCTATGGCCTTGTTGTGTAAGACGAATGTACTGTCACTCAAATTATATTCATTGTACTAGTACAAGGTTTGACGATGCAATTCATCCATTTAATTATTTTGATATGTGTTATGGCTTTTGGTATATCTCCTGTTGTTAAACACGAGTATATCAATATAAAGTAAGATTGAATGAGTATACTATTTAACTCTAGCATCAGGGATGGAGAAACAAGTTCTGAGAATTTCTAAAAAGTCTTGTGCTGTGAGTTTGCAGAAAAGGAGAGATAATGTTATGCTGGTTCAGAAAACTTTACATTGTAATTATAGTCATAGAACACAAACTAACATAACATTGAAGAGAGTTAGTAACAAGAGGAGAGCTGAGAAAAATTCTTTGGTGTGCCTTATTTACATACTTCATTACCATCATCATCTTCAAGCATACACAGTTTTTATTATATGTACTGCATTCTTGAAATGTTACAAGTTCCGTACTCTTATTTAAAGAGCAATATAAATGAGAAAGAATACGTGTATGGAATGTGAGGCTAGTGAAAATATTGTTGAAAATTGGTGCTAAGTTTGGTTGTATAAAACACAAGTTGAAAAAATGAGATCAGGCAAACAGTGGTGGTTACCTTGCAGCATGTAAAGAAACTATGAAAATGTTTGTCAGTGAAAGAAAGTATTGAGGGATGACTGACTGTAAGAACAGTCTTTAGTGTTTATACTAATAAAAGCGTAGACATAACACTGCTTTGAATGTAAAGGAGCTAAACAGGGAAATAACTGCCGAAGGTGAAAATGAAAATAGTGCTGTGATTGCAGGATGAGATTGTAATGTTCTTTGAAAATTTATTAGCATTTAAGAATACTTCAATTAAGAAAAAAATATTTTTATGCCATCATAATTTTACATTTTTAAAGGCATGTGGAAATATCACGCTTTGAATAGCAAATAGCGATACTATGTAACAGTCAGTAATAAAAGAACTGTGTTTTTTTTTTATTATTTTGATTCATACATAACAGGATGCCATGGAGCTTTGTCCCAATTATCTGATTATGATAAGAAGAGTTTTTCTAGTTAAACATGGTTGAACATGGACTTCAAGTAAAGGAGTTATACCAAGGATTAAAGCAGTAGAGACAACCCTTCTCATATTGACTTCTTTCATTAAAATGGTTACTGAAAATAGGAAGATAATTAACATAGGAATATATGAGATGATGAGAAAGGAAACGTAGTCAAATATCTATCTATCTAACTATATATAAGGCAAATTACCATTAAAAGGGGTTAGCCTGTGGTGTGGGCTGCAAAATTACTACCAACCTATTCACTGTGACTCATAAAAGGTGACCAAAAGGGACAGAAAAAGTGGTCTTGGAAGCCCCTCTTCTGTCTTCTCTCCTACAAAAAGGCAGGGCACAGAGGAGGGGAGAGTAAAGTCTCCCTGACACCTAAATGCCAAATCTTGACTACTTATTAATAGTGGTATAAGCCAGGCACATAAATAGATAGATAAAAAACCTGATGTTTGCCTCCTTAAAGTTCACCCTTCCTTTCTCGTCATCTCATTACTTAATCACCTTACCATTTTCATTAATCATTCTAATTAATATGTCAACACGAGTAACGTTGTCTCCATTGCTTACATTTTTTGCAATTTTCTTTACTTGTTGTCCATGTTTTACATTCATACTTATGTGTCAGTGCAGGCTGCATTATATTGTGCTGAAGGTCATTCATTATATCACTAAGTCTATCTATCTATAGACTTTGTGACATCTTGTTCCCTCCAGGGACGTTCCTCAAAGCAAGTGGCCACGGCAGAAAAGCTTCCACCTCTCCCTATCTATACATTCCCTTCCTTCTTACTGGTTCAATCCCTCTCCTTTTATCACCAG
>JAXIVD010007131.1:5000-7500 GCA_036785275.1 Cancer borealis
TTACTATCTGATACTTATACTTTATCATACATACTCTAAATTTGATTTGTCTAATTCTATTTTGTAATTTTCTATTTATTGTGAACAATTGATATAAATTATTTTTATTTCCCTCTTAACTGTGACTTGTAAGCTGCTTCTCTTTCACATTTTTGTCGTGTTTTTTTAAATCCGTCATTTATACCAAATTTCAATTGTAATATATATCTTTCTTACTTTTAATGGCAATCAAACAACAATATATAGACGACATTGATGTATAACTAATGACAACCATTTTATAAAACCAAATAATTACATTAAAACTAATACATCAATTTATATAACAACTTTACAGCCCCATCCTGCATTCCAAGACTTGCATCACGTAGCTACACCTTACATTTGCCTAACCAATACACAAATATTCCATAGTGTTAAGACAAAATATGCAATACTATCCTTCCTTATCTTCACTCATATTATGTCTTCTCTATCCTCTATTCCTCCCTCGCCCTCCCTTCTCCCCCCTCGCCTGCCACCCCTGAACACAGCCTCCCCTCACCCTCTGCTGCGCCCCTTATCGCCGCTTCGACAGACTTGCAGCCTGAATCAATGAGGGTGAAAGATCGCTTTAGACGAGACACTGACGGAGCCTTCACGACGGAGGGGAAGAGCAACGAATGGTAGGCAGGAAAGGATGAGGGAGAAGGAAGGGACACGATGAGGAAGTCAGAGAAGAGGAGATAGTGGATAGGAGGAGGGAGAGATGGAAAAGGGATGTGAGAGAAATAGAGATATAGAGAGAGAAAAAAAATACTTGTGGCTACTATTGAACGCCATTTGAACACTACATACTCCATCTCAAGGAACAATACTTTTCAATATTTACTATTTTACGAAACCTTCCTTAATTAACAACTTGTTCGCACTATTTCTAACTGCTAATAACTTTCCACGCCGTGAACCTTATGAACGTGACTAAAATTAATTAGCTACCAACAAATATTTCCGCCCCTGGCTGCACTTTTGCCTTAATTACCAAACCCCATTTTTTCCCTGGCCTTAATAGTGTAGTCTGCCATGACACACAGCAGCGGGTGAGGACACAAAGGCTGCAGTTTTCATATAGGCAGTAATTAAATTAAAGCAGGTGTCAGGGCGGGTCATGGCGGGAGTGACAGGATGGGGTGATAGTGGGAAGTGACTCTCAGATCTCTAGAGGCGATAACTGTATCCAATCAAAAGCAATTACGATGATTTAGTTTTGACTTTTGATACTTTTTTTAATCTTTTATTTTCTATAATTTACTCACAAAAATTTCAGATTTTTGAAAGGTGACAATTATTTTCACTTAAAAAGCAATAAAAGTCATCTTGTTCTGATATTACGATTTTCTTTGAGGTTAAGTAAATCTCCACCATTTCTTTCTATTCTCGGGTGATTGTCTCTCATACTTCTTGTTTTGTCTGTTTTATAATGTAATGTTCCTTAACGACGCCTTGTAATCCCTCCCAAGGAACTGACATGAGGTAGAAAATAGTAAGAACACAAATAACAGACAATAAAGGAAGTAAGAACAGAATGTAAATCTAAGAACATAGACGAAAAAAATAACCACCAGTCACACTTCAAGAAATACATGTGAGGCAGAAAGAAAAAGAGTTGATTCCCCCGTGCTTGTCTTGAATGAATAAATATAAGAATGAATAAATGAATGAATAAATGAATAACAAAAAAGAAGAAGAGAAGGATAAAAATCATATACACCGTCCAATGTAGGAGGGAGCGAGACCGAGCGAGCTTCCACGATTTTTCTCTCTTCAAGATAAAGAAAAAGACAAAAAAAGTTATATTGATTGCCCGTGTAGCGAGGGAGCCACGTCCTGGAGGAGGGAGGGAGGGAGGGAAGGAAAAAGGGAGGGAAGAAGAAAGGGAGGAAATGGAGAGAGGGTAGATGGAAGGGAAGAAAAGAAGGGAGAGGAGATAGAGGGTAGCACAGAGGCCAAGGGAAGGACAGGGTAAAAAAAAGGGAAATGGAGAGAGGAGGAAAATAGGGGAAGAAATGGGTGGAGTCTGGAGGGTGGAGGGAAGGGTGATGTGAATGTAAAGTAAGAGGAGTGGAGTGGAGTGGAACGGAGCCAGGAGTAAAAGGTGGATGAAGTGGTATAGTGGAGGAGGAGGAGGAGGAGGAGGAGGAGGAGGAGGAGGAGGAGGTGCCGGTGGAAGAGGAGAAAAAGATACAGAAAAAAAGTAGGAAAGAAAGAAATATATATAAAGACGCAGATAAGAAGGACAAAAAGAGGAGGTCCAAGTCTAAGGGGAAGATAGAAAGAAGAAGAAAAAGATCAAAGCGTAGTAAGAAGAGACGAAGGGCAGACACACAGACACACAGACACACAGGAAGAACACCAAATAACAGAAGCCTCGATCCTACAACCAAATCACCTGCTTTACTAACCTTTTCCACAGACATTCCTTACAGGCCATAGAGAACAACAAGAGCAAGCAAGAACAAGA
>JAXIVD010007131.1:15000-21302 GCA_036785275.1 Cancer borealis
CACGCGTCCACCCGCCCCTCCCTTCCCCACCCAAAAGAGATATCGTGATTCCTGGAAATTCTCGTTAACATATTATTTTATTCCTTATTTCTTTATTTATCTCCCTCTTTCGTAGGAAGAAAAAAATCTTTTCATCTTATCCCTCTTGGCCAGACCTACTCATGGAAGGGGAAAAGGAAAAAAAACATGTCCCTAGTCATTTTATATATGTATCAGGTTTTGGTGGAAATGTTTCTGTTTTGTTCCTGTGTTTTTCTCCTTTAATCTCGCGTGCTTCGGCCCCGCTTCGGTTCCCCTGTATCAGCACATTCGTATTTCTGTTCATGTATATTTTCCCTCATACCTTCTTTCTCCTTTCCAAACTCAGAGCCAGAATTTCACTCTTACATTTTGGTGGCGCTGACGTGTCCGACGGAGGCTTACAGGAAACATTTCGTTAAACTTCTTTCTCACTGTTTTTCATGAATAATAATATGTTTGTGTATGTACTTTTTTGTACCTTTTTTACTTGAAAATGAAGACCTGACTTCCAAATAAGACTTCGTGTGTCTGCACAAAGAAGCTGACAAATGGAATGGTCGAAAGATCCTTGGAAAAAATGTCGAAAAATCTTTGGAAAAAATGTCGAAAGATCTTTGGAAAAAAAATGAAACGCATACAGTGTGAAGTTGTTATCGTTTTGGAAAATGCTTTGTGGACAGAGACAGTGAGTGAATTATTGAAAATGAACTCCGATCTGCGTTGAATCCTCGCACAAGACTTCCTGCACTCTAACCCCGACGATAACAGAGACTGACGGCTGAAACACACACACACACACACACACACACACGCACACGCACGCACGCACACACACGCACACGCACACGCACACGCACGCACACACACACACACACACACACACACACACACACACACACACACACACACACACACACACACACACACACATACTTTCCAGTAACACTCCTAACAACACGCCTCCATGGTAATCCAACACCTACCAGAAAAGAAAAAAATCACACATCTGTTTCACACGTCCACCAACACGTGCAAACAAACACAAGTCTGAGCCCAGGAGACCTTGAAGTGAAAACCAGTTAAGCGCCTTGTGTTGCTCTTCGAAATATACCATCAAGACTGCAATGGCACGTCGATGATTATGACATTGTCTACGAATTCAAGGTCATTGATAATAATCTGCCGACAGATAATTCTTAATGACCCTTTACCATTTTGTTCAATGAAGACGCCTCCTAAAATGAGGTGAAGACTGTGCCAACAACGTGACGCGTCTCTCTTAATGCTGCAGTAAAGGTAAAGGCGGCGTCATGCGGGGCTTTGACGAAGACCTCATTTCCATTCCTCTGCCTTTGAGTGCCAGGGGCTGTGCAAGGTATTCCTGCAGTGTGCTGGTACACGGATCACAGCATTAACAAGTTACCAAAGGTACATGTCCTAGTTGTTCCACCAGGTATTCGCCGAAAGGCCTGTACTGGAAGAGAAGACGGACGATCCAGTTGGCTTGTATCACCTGCTGTGACGCACGGATCCAAGACTCACTCATCAGAAATGAATGTCAATGGAAAAATATAAAATGTGGAGGAAATTAAAGGAAGGAGCAGGAGGAGGAGGAGGAGGAGGAGGAGGAGGAGGAGGAGGAGGAGGAGGAGGAGGAGGAGGAGGAGGAGGAGGAGGAGGAGGAGGAGGAGGAGGACGACGACGACTGTGACGACGACGACGACTGTGACGACGACGACGACTGTGACGACGACGACGATGATAACGTGTATTGAAAAATGATGAAAACATACGAAATGGTAAAACATACACTGACGAAAGAGTCTAAAGAGATTTAAAAAAAAAATTAAAAATTTGAGCAGCGTCAGGAGCAAAGATGAATGAGGAGCTTAAAGCGTAATGAGGAGAAAACGAGGAGATGGCAAAAGGCAAATGAGGAAGAAGATAACAGAACGTGATAAAGAAGAGGACACGAAAAGAAGGAGAGGAAGAGAAACGAATGAAGCACGTAGATAAAGGAGAATACAGATGAGTGAATGAAGAGCATGTGGATGATGATAGGGGGGGAGGAGGAGGAGGAGGAGGAGGAGGAGGAGGAGGAGGAGGAGGAGGAGGATATAATTTATTTTTTATTTTTTTATCCTTAACCCGTGGCGGTAGGCGCCACGGGCCACGGCCACACCATGGCCTCCGCCCGTTAGTAGGACGGTTTGATTTTTTAAGTGACGCCTTGTTTCATATAGAGAGGCTCATGCTGCCAGCGGAAGCTCCTCGCGCATATAGCATTGAATGTGGTGCTTGTATCACATGTTGAATAATTTTTATGTTATCCGCACCACTACAGGTCACCGCCTACCCAGTGGTGGTGAGGGAATGGAATGATGAGGATTCTACGAGTTTTCTCCCAATGTGTGACGGGACAGAAGGTGAATGAGGTCAAGAATGACGATGTAAATGTGTGTTTTCTCTAAAGCAATGGTTCCAAATCTTTTCAATGCCTCACATCCTACAAAGGTATTATCACATTTAGAGATGAAAGAAGTTGAATTATTTTTAACTATTTTTCTTTAATTGAACCATATATAGTAATGCGGGTAAAAAAAACAACTTAGATTTGGTGCATAAAATGGAAATACAAATGAAGCAATTAGAAAAAAAATGAAAGTGTAAAAAATCCCAATTGTTAACATAAATCAATGAATTCCTTACTCTTGCTTATCATTCATTATTTAAACAAAACATTAAACAAACTATATCAAAATAAACATAAGAAAAATAATAAAGTTTTTTAGCGTGCTGAATAGAATAAAATAACTTTCAAGAGTTAATCATCTTATGAAAAAACCCTTCCAATATGATATCCACATTCAACGTCAGCTGCTTCCAGAGGCAATGATCCCCTCTTAGCCGCATGCACACCCTGAAACACCTATACGTACCCTGTGGGGAGACAGGTACCACAAGATGGGGATCACACCTCTAAAATGAGAAGGTTCCCCCGTTTAAACATCATTATAATCAACACTCCTCACACCAGCAAGCACGAGACACACTCCTCTGCCACTCCTCTCCTCGCCTGCACAAAAAAAAAAAAATTTAAATAAATAAATAAATAAATAAATAAAAAGAGTTCAATATACACACGTAACAAATCGTGACAATCCTCTTCCTGCTGCACATAGTAATTAACAAACATACAGACAGAGATAATGGCTGTCGAGGATACACTTAAACATACTGCTAATTAGGTTTGCTTGCAGTGAATGTTGTATAAAAGAAAGGAAAGAAAAAATCGGCATCGTGCATTGAGCTTACAAAAGTAACTAGACATAATTGGATTAATTACGAACTGAATAGACGCTGAAATATACGAGACGAACGTAGAATGATGATCAAAAATAATAAAAAAAAAAAATTACTTAAATAGTAATAATAAATAAATAAGTAAAAAAATAATACTAATATTAATATTGATAATAATAGTAATAATAGTAATAATTGATAAAAAGAGACGATAAATTTATAAAAAGAAAAATATATAGACTCTTTCCTGTTATCTCCATAAATATATCTATAACAATTGACGAGAGAGAGAGAGAGAGAGAGAGAGAGAGAGAGAGAGAGAGAGAGAGAGAGAGAGAGAGAGAGAGAGAGAAGAGAGAGAGAGAGAAATACCACTATATATATATATATATATATATATATATATATATATATATATATATATATATATATATATATATATATATATATATATATATATATATATATGTGTGAAATACAAAGAAGGAAAAGAGGAATTAGAAAAGAGCAAGAATTGGATAACTGTAAGGGAAGGAAGAGAAAAGGGAAAGACAGAGGAGGAAAAAGATATAGAAGAAATAGAGAGAAAGTTTAGGTGAGGGGAAGGAATAAAGGGTTAAAAGGGGGGGTAAGGGCAGGACAAGGCGGCTTTGGTTTGGAAAAGATCACGTAACACACAAGTTCCCTCCAGATAGTCAGATCAGTTGAGGTCATGTTCCAAAGTTTGTCTGTGCCGTCACCTCCACAGCCTCGTTAGGACCACGGAAACCACCAGACAGGAAAGGAAACACGATGGTGGCGACGAGTCTAATGAACACGTATCAACATTATTGTTACTATCATTGTTATTATTATTATTATTATTACTAGATTATTATTATTATTATTATTATTATTAGTAGTAGTAGTAGTAGTAGTAATAGTAGTAGTTATTGTTGTACCAGTAGCTCTAATAGTAGCAGCAATAATAGTAGTTGGTCAGTGTTCTATTTTCCATCAAGAGTGACACTACGTAGTCTGTTCTTGGTGACTGAATCTAACAAACGCATCACACTTCGCGGTGCATTCATTGACCTGTTTAAAAGTTATTTAATGAAATGGTTGATGATACTTGATTTTAAGACTATACGTGTCTTGAAATAATTCTTTCGTTGAAATGGGATAAAACATAATTTTTTGGAAGAAATGGTAGACTTGTAATAAAAGTAAAAAATCCTATCAGAGTTTGGTTAACAGACTGACAAAGGTTCATCAATTTGTTTCACGTCAGGATGAAAAGACGAAAATATAATAAAATAATAATTTTCTTGCTCGGAACCAAACTAAAAAAGAAAAAAAACTAACATCAGAATCTTCCATCTTTACCCACAAACCCACAATCTTCTCCACTTCTCGCTCGGCTGAAACTGTTCCTTTGTTAATCGTGTAATCGTAAAGTGGCCAATTCAAGCTACTGCCACGGCCACCTCTGTGTGCCTTCACCTACAGGGCGGCGAGGAGTGGGGATGAGAGAGAGAGAGAGAGAGAGAGAGAGAGAGAGAGAGAGAGAGAGAGAGAGAGAGAGAGAGAGAGAGAGAGAGAGAGAGAGAGAGAGACAGAGAGAGAGAGACAGAGAGAGAGAGAGAGAGAGAGAGAGAGAGAGAGAGAGAGAGAGAGAGAGAGAGAGAGAGAGAGAGAGAGAGAGAGAGAGAGAGAGACGTAATCAACCTCTTCATTAACACTTGCAGGGCCAGCACGTGACTCCCAGGATTTAGTAAAAGGTGCTGAGTTGAGCATTCTCTCTCTCTCTCTCTCTCTCTCTCTCTCTCTCTCTCTCTCTCTCTCTCTCTCTCTCTCTCTCTCTCTCTCTCTCTCTTCTCTAACTTAAAGCATAAACTATTACTCAATCACCACACTGATATAAAGATCAACAAGATAATATAACAGAAACATATCGACATTGAATATACTTCGTTCCCTTCCTAGACATACATACATACATACATACATACATACATACACGCTACACTCTTAGTAATACAGCCTCAAACACAACTTTGAATTCCATGTCATAATCATGTTTTGGCAAAGCTTCTAAATCAATGAGCTAATGCTATTTCTATATTTCAAAACGTAAGAACACTCCTTCCCGGATAATAGCCTTAAAAAATCATAAATTTCCCATCGAACAACAACGAATTTTCTCCCTGTGACGTAATATCAAAATAATGTTGTTGTCTCCTCAATTTCAAGACACTACTCCTCTCCACGGGACAACCAACGCACGCAACGCCTTCCAACCCAACACGACCAGGCAAAACATCCCCTCCACTTCATCTCCCTCGTGTTCTCTGCCTCTCGAACCGCAAATCCTCGCTGTAAATGTGACTTGGTTAATTTTAGATGCCACGTAATGACACGATGACAGCACGCACACGCACGCACACGCACACACACACACACACACACACACACACACACACACACACACACACACACACACCACACACTGAGGCTTCTTTATGCGGCAGTGCAGGGTGTGGGACGGGCTGGTGGCGGCAGGGCAGGCTCCGGCGCCGCCTTGCCTCACCAGCCCGATAATCGAACACTGGACCATCGGTGGCCAGGCTGACGCTCACCACTAAAAACTGAAGCTTTAGCACACTCATAGAAGCTTGACGCGAAGGAAAAGCTGAGGCAACACCAGTAACAACAACAACAACAACAACAACAACAACAACAACAACAACAACAACAACAACAACAACAACAACAACAACAAATAAGAAGATAATGAAAACTAGAATTTGGTCGGAAACATTGAGCAAAAAATTATGAATAAGAACGAAGCAAGATTTATGAAAATGTAGAAAATTTATGAAAATACATTAAAAGTGCGCTATGAAAATAAATAAGTCAATAGAAATAGAAATAGTTATCTAAATATCTGTCTACTTATGTATCTATGTATCTATCTATCTATCTTTATATATATATAT
>JAXIVD010007132.1:0-2500 GCA_036785275.1 Cancer borealis
CACCACCACAACCACAACCACCGCCACCACGGAGCTGTTATCAGAATTGCACACTGCAGTTGTAATGCCTCTTATTTTATTGCCTCGTTAACTGCAAAGAGAGACAAACAAAGGAGGAGGAGGAGAAGGAGAAGGTGGGAAAAGGTGGGAGGTGGTTGTGGATGTGTGATGCAAGTGAAATAAAAAATAATGAGGAAAAGGAGGAGGTGGTGGACAAAAACAATTAGTGGATGTGTAATGCAAGATGTATATAAAATAATGAGGAAAAGGAGGAGGAGGAGGTGGTGGAAAGAAAACAATTAGTGAATGCGTAATGCAAAGTTATAGAAAATAATGAAGAAAGGAAATAGGAGGTGGTGGTTGAAAAAAATATAGGTGATGAATAAGTGATGCAAGATGAATAGAGGAAAACTAAATACATTGCAACATGGAAGGGAAACATTAACTAGTAGCAAGGCTGGAAGGGACACACACACACACACACACACACACACACACACACACACACACACCACACACACACACACACACACACACACACACACACACACACACACACACACACACACACCACACACACACACACACACACACACACACACCACACACAAAGAGAAACTGGAACATACCCCCACCTACACTACCTTCCTGTTTTCCATAATTAATATTCTAAGCAGGAGAGGTAATCTAGGATCCCTCAGCATACTGTGGAGAATATATGCCAAGAGAAGGACGGAAGAAGGAAGAGGGAGGACGACCAGACTATGAGAAGGATGGGAAATGGAAGGTGGGATGACGTGGAGGCGAGTGTGGGAGGAGGGAATGCAGAGGAGATGAAGGGGAAGTGTGTGGTAGGAAGGCTTTATGAAGACTAAGTGGGGATGGTTAGATTTAGGGAAATGCATACACTACATGAAAGAGAGAAGAACAAAAAGAGAGAATGTATGCATGTATATGTAGATAGGAGAGTAATACATTGAAGATGGTGGGAAAGTGTGTTTATAAGAGGAATCTGTAGTGTTTAGTTTTAGTAGAATTGAGTGGGAGGTAAGAAGTTAGTTTTAGTAAGTACAAAGATTGGGTGAATGTATGAGGAAGTAAGGGTATGTGTGGGGAGAGAATAAGTGTTATGGTGGAGGAAATACTACATGGGAGAAGTGCCTGGTGTAGTATAGTGGTGTTAAGTGTTAAGTGGCAGTGAGCACCGTGAGATTAAGTGTAAAATAGATAAATGTGAAAAGTGTAATGGACTTGGGTTAAGTTTTTTCTTTTCTTTTTTGGGGGGGTATATCTACCTCCCTTTTTTATGTGACGTATACTGTTTTCTTCTCTCTCTCATTTTTTTTCTCTCTTTCTCTCTCCCTCTCTCTTTTTTTCTCTTTCTCCCTTTTTTTCTCTCATACACATACATATATACACACATTCACTGGAAAAAATACAACCATATGTATAATGTATAATGAATATGAGTCGCGTTGATGTATATATACATGTAATTATTTTTCCTTCCACTTGGTTCCTGCTTCCAGCATCATTACTGTTGGTGTTTTCATGCATTTAATGAGCATTGTTTTTGAGCCTTCATATATTTTTTGTGTCTATGTATGTGTGTGTGTCTATCTGTGTGTGTGTGTGTTTTAATATTTTATGGCAGCAAGAGAGGAAGCAAACAAGGAAAACAAGGATTACTACCAAGTATTGTTCGTGTATTCATCCTTGTTTACCTTGTTTGGTTATGGAAATATTACGTAATACTTCGTTTTAGTTGTGTATGAGCTATTCTACTTTGTGTATGTATGTATCTATCTGTATGTCTCTCTGTATGCTGTGTTTGTATGTATAGTTGTGTTGTATACTGATATATTTCAAGTATTTATGTTTATTTCTGTCTATCTATCTATCTATACATATTCCTGTCCTCTCTAGTATGTTGTTTTCCATCTGTATTCTTACCCATAATCCTTTCCCGGTGTGAACTCGTATTGCAAGCTGGTGGTGATGTCTTTTCGGTATATTTTTCTCATCTTCCAACACACCATATTGCACGGAACGATAGATGTGCGTGGGAGGGTAAGAGTGTGTGTGTGTGTGTGTGTGTGTGTGTGTGTGTGTGTGTGTGTGTGTGTGTGTGTGTGTGTTGTGTGTGTGTGTGTGTGTGTGTGTGTGTGTGTGTGTGTTGTGTGTGTGTGTGTGTGTGTGTGTGTGTGTGTGTGTGTGTTGGTGTGGGTGTGGGTGTGGATGTGTGTGTGTGGGTTAAGGGAAAAGTCCCAGTTTCCATTACATTTTATCTTATTTTTGCTCGGTATATTATTTTATTTAGTATTTTTTGGGGCATGTTAATTAAAAAAAAAAATATATATATATATATATTTTTTTTTTTTTTTTTTTGCCTTACTTGTTCATTATATGTAATTGGTTTCGTTGTCCAAATTTATTGTTCTGTTCATTTAATATTCATTTAGTTCGTTCCATTCAGACTATTTTGCTTTGTTTTCAATAT
>JAXIVD010007132.1:7500-12500 GCA_036785275.1 Cancer borealis
CCTCCTCCTCCTCCTCCTCCTCCTCCTCCTCCTCCTCCTCCTCCTCCTCCTCCTCCTCCTTTTCCAGGAAGTAACCCCAGCTAAACCTAACTTAATTCCTTTAAGCGATTGTCACTTTACTGAGGATATAATAACTAAGGCACTTGATAAAACTAAAGTAAATAAAACTCCTGGTCCTGATTGTATTGCACCGAGAGTCTTAAAAGAGGCAACATTCCAAATCAGCAAACCTCTTGCAATACTATTTAATAAATCTTTAAATTCTGGAAAAGTTCCCGACATTTGGAAATTAGCAAATGTTACCCCTATACAAAAGAAAGGAGATAAAACACTGCCGATTAACTACAGACCAATCAGCCTCACATCCGTAGTTGGTAAATTAATGGAAATTATAATACGCGATAAACTAGTGACTTTTCTTGAAGAAAATAGCAAGATTAATAATTCTCAACATGGTTTCCGAAACAAGCGATCTTGCTTAACGAATCTCCTTGACTTTTATAACGATGTATTCAACATTTATGACGAGACAAAGCGGTCGATATAATTTATCTCGACTTTCAAAAAGCGTTTGACAAAGTTCCCCACAAACGGTTATTCAAAAAATTAGAATCACACAGCATATCTGGAAATATTCTTAAATGGGTTGAAGACTGGCTTTCCGAAAGAAGACAACGCGTTGTCATAAACGGTAAATCATCTAACTGGCGAGACGTTAAAAGCGGTGTGCCACAGGACTCAGTACTTGGTCCCATTCTTTTTCTAATTTACGTAAATGATATTGATGAAGGCACTTGTAAAATATCAAAATTTGCCGACGATACGAAAATCACGAGTAAAGTAACTACAACTGCCGATAAACTACAATTTCAATCAAACCTCAACATGTTAGTCAATTGGTCAAAGAAATGGCAAATGAAATTTAATGTTGATAAATGTAAAGTTTTGCATATCGGTAGCAATAATCAATTCAATAAATATACAATGAATGACTCTGAACTTTCCAAGGTTAACCAAGAAAAAGACTTAGGGATAACTATTAGTAACGACCTCAAACCAGATAAACATTGTTCAGACGTTGTAAAAAAAGCTAACAAACTGGTCGGTTTCATCGGTAGAACTTTTTATTATAAATCTGAAAAAGTTATCCTTACATTATATAATGCACTCGTACGCCCTCATCTAGAATATTGCATTCAATTTTGGTCACCATACTATAGAAAAGATATTAATAAGCTGGAGAGAATACAAAGAAGAATTACTAAAATGATCCCAAGACTGCGAAACAAGTCTTACGAAGAACGTTTAAAGGAGCTGAACTTATTCAGTTTATCCAAACGTAGGCTACGAGGGGACCTAATTGAGGTTTTTAAATTTTCCATGGTTTTGATAATATTAACATAAACGATTATGTAACTACCGATCTCACAAGCTCCACCCGTAACAATGGCTTCAAGATCATTGGTAAGCGCTTTAGATCAAACGAAGCGAAGCACTTTTTCTTCAATAGAATCGTAAATGTTTGGAATTCTCTCCCAGCACAAATTGTCAACAGTACTACAATTGAATCACTTAAGAAAAAACTCGATAAGCACTTAGCATCTGTTCACCAAGTCGAATATTTCACTACTGCGTTATTTTATTTTATTTTATTTTATTTATTTTTTTTTTTTTTAGCATAGATTATTCCTTGTTTTTTATTTCTTTCCTATACAAATTCCATGTTAGTTTTTTCATGCTACATGGTATCACTTCCTCTTCCGGCCAGCTTCGGCTGGAGGGAGGGGTGGGTGGGGAGGAGCCTTCCACTTTGCTGTCCTTTTGTCTGTATCACGTAGATATTATAGTAGTAGTAGTGTAGCTAAACAGACAGCCTCGTTAGGTCCAGTAGGACTGTTGCTGTCTGTTCTTCCTTTGTACTCCTTTGTACTCCTCCTCCTCCTCTCCTCCTCCTCCTCCTCCTCCTCCTCCTCCTCCTCCTCCTCCTCCTCCTCCTCCATGTGAGTCCTTGTGGCTTTGTCCCAAATTCTACTTCATTGGAATGTATAAGTTGTCCTAATTTGGAGCTGCTGTAACTTCGTGAGGCGCCACTCAGTGAACTTCAAACTTAACAGTCTCACTGGAGTACCCTAAACTTTGTCTGTCTATCGGTCTGTTTGTCGGTATGCTTGTGTTTCTCCTTCTGTCTTTAATCTTCCATGTATAAGTTATATTAAAGTGGAGTTGACTCTACTCAAAGTGAATGTAATAATTTGTAAATTGAAGCGCAAGAATAACCATTGTACAATGGAATAAATATCTGATATCTGATTCCATGCTGAGTTAATAGCTTACTTCAATGTGTGGACAGAGTAATGAGTGAAGGAGGTAAGTTAGTATATAAAGGTTAGGTTATGGTAAGGTGTGAAGATACTCTTTTATCTCTTCATTGTAATACTGATAAAACATTGATAAAGCCTCTCATTACTTCTTTAATTTTCACCTTCCCTTCTTGCTGTCTCTTCCATCTAACCTTTCCTTCCACCTATGCACACTTATACTCTTCATCCTCAAATCTGTCTACTCATCCTCTATCACTTTCCTTATCTTCCTCTTCATTCAACTTATTATCTTCTTCCATAGTATCACTTCTTTACCCCCGCCTCCCCACACACTCACACAAACACACACACATGGTCTTTCCCTCCTCCAGGCCAGTGCAGTGTGGCATAGCATACTGTTGTCCTGTCTCTCTCTGTTTGCTGTGTGTGTTTACTATTGTTTACTGTTGTTTGCATCCCGTTTGTCCCCAGTAATGAGAGCTGCAGCCTCACCTCTCCACCTGTGCGTCCTTACCTGACTAACCTCCTCTCCTCCTCCTTTTCCTCCTCCTCCTCCTCCTCCTCCTCCTCCTCCTCCTCCTCCTCCTCCTCCTCCTCCTCCTCCTCCTCCTCCTCCTCCTCCTCCTCTCCTATCTTTACTTTTCCTTCCTTTTACTCCTTCGACTCTTTTCTCTTTCTATTACAGTACGTCAGTCTTTGCCTCTCAGTGTTTTTTGTTTTTTTCTCTGTAGTAATGCGTGTGTCTTCTCATTGTGATTTTCTTCCCTCCTCTTTCTCTTTCTCTTCTTCTTTCCCCTCTTTTTTTACCTTTACATTCAGTTCTTCAGATTTGTTTTTCTCTTCCTTCATAAACTCACTCTCTTTCTTTCTTTCTCTCTCACTCACATCTTTTTCCTCTTCCTAAATTTCCATCCAGTTCAGTTTCTTTTCTATTCAATCATAAACTCACTTTCTTTCTTTTTCTTTCTCATTCTCCCAGTCGCCTCGTTTTCATGCACTCATAACCTCTCTTTCTTTCTCCCAAATTGACTTTTTACCCTCATTTTTCCACCTCCACAGTACCTTCCCTTCCTCGCCTCATTACTCCCTCGCCGCCTCTCATTCAGTATACTCTCCTTCCCCTCTTTGTCAGTATCTCCTTTCTCATCATTCGTTCTCCACGTATCTCTCTCTCTATCTTTTATTAACGTTAATTTTCACTTGTGATGTAGCTTTTTCCTTTTTTTCTCAGTGTTTTTCATGTTATTTCATTTGTTATATTTCTGTTTAATTCTATGCTTTATTCACATTTACCTCTCCATTTTTTATTCAGTTTTCCTTTTTTTCCAGCGATTCTTCTTAATTTTTCATGGTATTTCATCTGCCTCGAACATTCCTCTCCCCTCTATCCCTCCTCTCTCTCCCTTCCCTCCCTTCCCTCACTCCCACCCTCTTTCCCTCACTCCTCCCTCTCCTTCCCTTTCTCTCTCCTTACTCCTCTCCCTCCCTCTTTCCCCTCCTCACTCCGTCCATCTCCATTCATCCCTCCCTCCCCGGCCATTCATCTATCTCTTCCCTTCATTAAGCCAATGACGTTCTACTATTGGTATAGGATGCAGTATTGGTGAGGTGAAGTGATTCTCTTGCCGTTTCTTTCCTCTCTCTCTTACCCTCTCCTGCCTTTTATATTTTTTCATCTTCGTCTCTATTTCGTGACTATTTCATTCCTGATATATTTTTTACTGTTTTGATATTTTTTTGTGTGCGTGTTTCTCTGTTTCTTTGTTCCGTGTTTATATGTGTTTATTTTCTCTTTTTCCTCCCCTTCTGTTCTTGCTTACTTTTAGTCTCTGCTTTTCATTTGATTTCGTCTTGTTCTCTCTTTCTCTCTCTTTCTCTCGAGGTTTTCTTCGCCTTACTAACCTTTCTTTTTGTCTGTTTGTCTGATGTGCTTCTCTGGCTGCATGTCTTTCTGTCTCTGTTTATGTTTCCTTTGTTAATGCAATGTAAATTTTAATTTTATTATTTCTTTTTTCAATCTCTTTCTCTGTCTCACTCTCTAACAAGTCATTTTTTTCTCCACCACAGGATACACATCTGACGCAGAGCCACCCATCGCCCCCCATACCTGATGTAGCCTCCTCCTCCTCCTCCGCTTCCTCCTCCTCCTCCTCGTCCTCCTCCTCGTCCTCCTCCTCCTCCACAATCCTCGGGGGAGCGGCGGCAGGGTCAGGCTCGTCCTCTGGTGTGGAATGGGATGACCTTGAGATCCTAGCGTACCATATCCAGTCGGTGGTGATCTCGCGTTACGCCGTCACCACCGTCACCTGTAAGATCCGTAACCCGACGCTGGACCCTCAGGAGGCAATGTTTAGCTTCCTTCTGCCCGTCAACGCCTTCATCTCCAACCTAACCATGTGAGTGTTACGCCTTGTATTTCTGTCTGGTTGTTTGTGGTGTTGTGTGGTGGTGTGTGGTGTGTGGGTACCGTCACTACCACCACCACTATCTTCACTACCACTGTCACTGTCTCTGCTCATCTATCTTTCTCTCTCTGCAAGAATATCTATCGTTTCCATGTGATTTTTTTTATCCCCTCATCTGTCGTTTAGTTTCCGTTCATCCGCTGCCACGCGTGTGTCTGTCTGTCTGTCTTGCTGATGAAGAAATATGTTGTTTGTCTTCACTGGATTTAATCTT
>JAXIVD010007133.1:0-7500 GCA_036785275.1 Cancer borealis
ATGGTTGCGGCGACCACCTTGTCGTGACGCAGCTTCCATGGAGATAAGGCATCCAAGACTCCATTCAACACAGAACAACAACCTTGGCGCCTGTTCCCTTCAACCGTGACGAACAAGTGTGAGCAGGTGCACAGAAGGGAAGAAAAGAAATAGTCACCATTGGTGGTGTAACATACAACTCCCTTGGGTTGTGAAGAGCAGGACTTGAACAAACCTTACTTGGATGTGACATAAATGGTGTTGCCTGAAGATAAAGTTTCCCTACACGTTGAGGCCTCATACATGTAGTGGGTTTCTTGCACGTCATGTTTGCTTGGAACTTGAGATAGACTTTAGTTCTTAGTTTTCCTTCAGCCAGACTCAATGGCGCCTGTTTGTTGTGTCGTTAAGCAAAATACAAAACTCTAATATAAGAAGGTTCCATTGTTAGGTGACGCAGCACATAGAGGCGGGAAGAACAAGGCGCCAGGAAGCACACACTGAACATGAGCCTCGAGGTGACCAGGCCAGCACAAGGTAATGATGCTGCTGGTGAGGATAATGTAAGATGATGCTCCTCTTGCTGCTGATAATGATGACCAAAAAGATGAAGAAGATGGTGATGATAATAATAGTTGGTGGTGGTGGTGGTGGTAGTGATGATGATGAAGATGAGGATGACATTATTAATATAATGATAATAATAACAATAATAAAAAGTAATACTAATGACTTAATTATTGTCCCTTGTCATCATCGTCATCATCATCACACTCAGCATAATACTCGGCCTGAGCACAGCATACAACCCAGACTCCAGGGTGTAGGACGAGGTCTGACCCAAAGGAACACGACACATCACTTGGCCACCAGAGCCACGCAGCAACACACTCCTCACGCACCTTCCCCAACATGGCCACACGCACCTATTCAGTCCTGGCCTTGGGCACGCACGCGATACAAGTATTCTTTCAAAACACTGACACTTTGCTGCTCAGGGGAATAACAATACTGGGAAGAATTGCCTGCCACGGCCTCTCTTCAGCACCCCAGGAAAACATAGCAGCATTGTAAACAAAACAAAAAAAGTCAGATCTCTCTCTCTCTCTCTCTCTCTCTCTCTCTCTCTCTCTCTCTCTCTCTCTCTCTCTCTCTCTCTCTCTCTCTCTCTCTCTCTCTCTCTCTCTCTCTCTCTCTCTCACATTCATGGTTGTCTTTAATCCCTCATCGATGGTGAGTAGTCATGGTTGATCTGTTTCTTGGATATTACTAATGGGGACTTTTTTGACTGAGTGGCAACTGGCAACACATCATTATGACATGTGGTTCGCAGTCTTTCAGAGGTGCCGGCATGATGTAGCGTCACGATGTCGAAACTATGACAAATCACCCACGGTAGTCTTGGTTTCAGGGGATGGATGAGTCTAGTCGTTGGTACTGAAGGCATGTTTCACCAGCCGTCAAGTGGTTTGGTGTTAACAAAAGCCTTGGAATGATAGAAAACGTATTAATAATAGGTTCTACTGTGACCACAATAATTTGTTTTTCCATTGTGCTTCAAGACGTAACTTCCTGCATGGGATCACCTGCCAGTGCCCCCCCCCCCCCTACACACACACCTATCACTTGACAGACTAAAATTCGCGTCCCGCTCAAGATGCTAGGTTTTCACTGATGATCGAGCAGTTACTGTCCTCCTTGAGCAAGAGGCTGGGATGTGTCGTGTGTGAAAAGTGACAGCCTTAGCCACAGATCGGGCTGTATGAGTTCTAAGCTCTCTTCGGGAGGGAAATGGTTGGCGATCACGATTCCAGCACGTGATCCTCAATACCGTGGCTGAATTACACACACACACACACACACACACACACACACACACACACACACACACACACACACACACACACACACTCATAGCAGAGAGGGTAGTGGTGGAACAAGGCACACCAACAACGGGCGGGAGCACACCTGGGCGGGAGAGACAGGTGAGGGGCGGCCTCCACTACCACTATACCACCAAGACGCGGATTACGCCCTGGCTACCTTCTGTGTGTGTGTGTGTGTGTGTGTGTGTGTGTGTGTGTGTGTGTGTGTGTGTGTGTGTGTGTGTGTGTGTGTGTGTGTGTGTGTGTGGGTGTGTGTGTGTGTGTGTGTGTGTGTGTGTCTCAAGTGCATGATGACCTTGATGACAGTGAAGACGTCGAGGGTTGTAGAGAGGGAGGACGGGGGGGAGGAAGGCAAAGATAAGACCTTTATTGTTGTTGCTTTTTCCTTCTTCTTCTTCTTCTTCTTCTTCTTCTTCTTCTTCTTCTTCTTCTTCTTCTTCTTC
Organism: Cancer borealis; assembly: GCA_036785275.1. NCBI lineage: Eukaryota > Metazoa > Arthropoda > Malacostraca > Decapoda > Cancridae > Cancer > Cancer borealis. Next base: position 2,309 of record JAXIVD010007133.1, read on the forward strand.
TTCTTCTTGTTTTTGTTGTTAATTTTTTCTTCTTCTTTTTCTTCTACTTATTTTCTAATTACTGATTGCATTATTATAATTACTAGTTAATATTTCAATCAATATGTTACTATTCAACATGGCAAAGGTGGTTGTGTCAATGGTCTAGGAGTGGTGCTGACGGTGCTGATATCAAATAGCTATGTGTGTGTGTGTGTGTGTGTGTGTGTGTGTGTGTGTGTGTGTGTGTGTGTGTGTGTGTGTGTGTGTGTGTGTGTGTGTGTGTGTGTGTGTGTGTGCGCGTGTGGTGATGCAAGATAAAATAAAACTGTTTGCTGGATGTAGCTGTTGGTGTGTGGTGGTGGTGGTGGTTGTAGTGGTGGTGGTGGTGGTGGTGCTGGTGGTGGTGGTGGTGGTGGAAGACGAGGGTACAGTGATAATGGTGGTGGTTTTCTTGTTTATAGTGAGTGGTCTTAAGTCGCCTGCAAGTCGCCAACTGCTGCGCACCACCACTGGACGGGCGACGTACAGAGCGTGCCTCTGCTGCCACCACCTGTACCACTGTAGAGACGCAGGGTGGTGGTGGGGGTGGTATAGGGAAGAAAGGTGGTGATGAGAGTCGTTTTATCAGATGTTAATGGTGAATGCGGTGGGATGGTGATCACTATGGCTGTTACTTACATCTCTCTCTCTCTCTCTCTCTCTCTCTCTCTCTCTCTCTCTCTCTCTCTCTCTCTCTCTCTCTCTCTCTCTCTCTCTCTCTCTCTCTCTCTCTCTCTCTCTCTCTCTCTCTCTCTCTCTCTCTCTCTCTCTCCTTATCTATCTATCTATCCTTCTATCTATATATTTGTATGTGAGAGGTGTAAAGGTAATTGTGATAAGATGTGCCTCACTGCATAGCCTTCCCCTCTCTCTGCCTCGCTCACATGCCCAGCACAGGAGAAAGTCAGGACCACCACCACCACCACCACTCCCTCCAGGCTCACTCACTCGGGGCCAACCTCCATTCAATACCCAATACACTCAATACGCCGCATAACAATGAACACACGACACACATGCATAGATAACCAACACAGTACTTCGCAGCGTCCATGGCCCCGTCAACCTCAGTGTGGACGTTGGAGGTCAAGTTAAAGAAATGGAGAAAGGAAGCGAGTGATGGAGGGATACGTAATGTTGGGTTCTGGAGTGATGGATCATTCTGCACATCGTATACTATTGTCTTGATGGAGAGTAACGGCGTCATGCAAGATATTTTTCTTGAAGGAGGTTGGAATATGTGAGGGTTCCCTGAAACTGAATCCAGCTTACCGCCAACATCTAAACATCACCTAAACATCTAAGAGCGACGTTGGTTGTGAATGGAAACAAAATAGAGCAAAAAAGACAAGCCAGGGAAGGGAAAAAGCTCGAGAGAGAGAGAAAAAAAAGAGTTAATAATTCACTTAAACCCCAAAATATTCCGATATTCTGCTTTCGAAACGACTTCAATCCTAAACCAAAGGCGAAACGATATAGAAAGACAAGCAGACTATCCCAGAGGTGTAGAAGAGTAAGGTAGGATAATGAAAGGTAGACTCAGGTATGCTCGTACTCAACCCCATCCCGTGACAGTGAGGCTCATACAGCATGCATGACGCTTACTCGTCCTTGACACCTGAGTGGCTGTCTCAAGGCCTCCAATGAGAAATCCGCCACCGCATGACCTGTTTACATGTCATACTCAGGCCTCTTTCCATGTATACTTAGTGACCATCAGGAGGACGAGGAGAAGGAGGAGGAATGAGGTATTAAAAGGTCGAACGTGAAGAGAAAATAATCAAAGAAATTGTATAAAACATGAGGAATACACACACACACACACACACACACTCTCTCTCTCTTTCTCTCTCTCTCTCCCTCTCTCTCTCCAGTCCATTTTTCTCTTCATACGCACACGGCTCAACGCTTACATAAGACGAATTTGTTCATGACGTCAGGTTAGGTTAGGTTAGGTTAGGTTAGGTTAGACATAGAAGGATATGGAACTAGACACTTTCACTTTACTAGACAATGCCTTTCGCTATGCCAAGTGTGTCCTGTACTGTACATGGCCGACACATTTGTAACCCTTGTGTGAAAAGACTTGTTAATTCATGTACGTACCACGATTTTGAGTTATACGTGCTGAGCAAAAAAAAAAAAAGTGTCATAAGATAAACTGTTTGGTACTTATGTTGGAATGATTGCGGTGAGTGGATGGGTGGTATTGGGTGGGTGGTATTGGGTGGGTGGTATTGGATGGGTGGTATTGGGTGGCTGGTGGTGGGTGGGTGGGCGGGTGTGTGGGTGGGTGGGTGGGTGTGTTGGTGGGTGAGAGATTGTTTTGTTTTGGGGGGACGAGTCTTGTTGCTATGTGTGGTGTTGTGGATGTTGTATATATAGTGTTGTTACAGTTATTGTTGTTGTTTAGTTGTCGCTGCTGTTGCTGATTCTATTGTTATTAATTTTATTATTATCCTTATTATTATTACTATTATTATTATTATTATTATTATTATTATTATTATTATTATTATTATCAATACCATTATTATTATTATTATTATTATTGTTATTATTATCATTATTATTATTATTATTATTATTATTATTATTATTATTATTATTATTATTATTATTATTATCATTATCATCATTATTATCATTATTATTATTATCATCATTACTATTGATATTATTAAAATCATTATTATCATTATTATTATCAGGTCTTATTTATTTTTATCTTATCAAGTGCTTTAGTTACTGCATCTTCAGTAAGGTCACAATCGCTTAATGAAATCAAGTTAGTTTGAGCTGGGATTATGTCTTGCATTTCATAGGTGTTTTCAACGGTAAAAATGGATGCAAAGTAGTAATTTAATGTTTATGCAGCAGCAACAACAGCAACAGTAACAACAACAACAACAATAACAACAACAACAACAACAACAACAGCTACAGCAACACCACCACCACCACCACCAACAACAACATAAACAACAACAACAACAACAACAACAACGACAACAACAACAACAACAACAACAACAATAGCAACAGCAGCAGCAGGAGCAGCAAGCAGGAGTAGGAATAGAGGTATGCCGTGATGGTAGTGGTAGTGGTGATGGTGGTGATGGTTTGGATTCTAGTTTGTCTTCCCTCCTGCTTTAAACTGTGTGCATCCAGTTGTTGTTTTAGTCGTGTTATCTTTTGGCCTCACCAGCACAGCACAAGACGCTGGAAGAGCCTCGAGCGTTACTATTCTCGGTGGGGGTCCAAAGGGCCTCAACAACTAACCGGTTCCCTGCCCAGCACACGTAGACCAAGCTGCTAGTGACGTAAGTTCACCCATCCACCTGATCACCTACCTGTGTGCTGCAATGATGCTTAGGAGTGTGAAGCCTCGGATGGGGTTCAGTAATGGGCACGGAAAAAAAGTCAGAAAAACGGCATGTGCTGTAGTAAACAAGCAAACAAAAAAACAAAAAAAAACCAAGGAGACAGCGCCCTTGAAACACAGACACCAGGAAGCAAATTAATCAAATACGCGCAAAGAAAAGAAGAAAGAAAAAAAAGAAAGACCCTGGTTCACTGCCTGTTAGCTTTACCTTCAATTTTTTTACAGACGTGATTAGGTTGGTACATACGTTTGTGTGACATGCGATCAGGTGATGCTGTATAGAAATCTCCACTTTGAATGATCCTGACTAATTTGTATTTATCTCCGCTTTCCTTGTTTATTGTTGTTGTTGTTGTTGTTGTTGTTGTTGTTGTTGTTGTTGTTGTTGTTGTTGTTGTTGTTGTTGTTGTGCTGTTGTTCTTCCTGGTATTCTTTTTTGTTTGTTACCTTGTAGACTCCACCCACCCGCCAAGGTCCGGTGGGTGTCACGTGGACTGCGTTCAATCTTTGCTTACATTCATCACAACGGTACCGGGAAAACAGAGCAACCATCTCTTCTCAATTTGAAAAAACAAAAATGCGCATTGTTTTTTTATTATCTGTTAGTTCCTTTGGTAGAATAGATAAAGAAAATTGTTATCCTTTAAAAATTCGGAGGGTCTGTGTGTTCAATGTCCGTCCGTGTATCTATATGAGACACTCACACTCACCTCCATGACACTCACGAACTCTTAATGGGAGGATGAGTCAAGCCTATATTCACGAGAACCTAAACATTTGAGGCGTCACTATAAAAATCTGAAAACCTATGTCAAATAACAGGCGAGGCAAGTCCATCTGTGCCTCAATAAGCCTACTGGCGCCAACGGTTGATGATAAAAAAAAAAGAAAAAAAAACAATCTGTGGCTGCATGTCATTTCCACGACAGGTAAAACAGCTGACCGGCACACCGAAGGCCATCGTAGAGATACACAACGGTGGGGTACGCAGACCCCCACGACTGCATGCCCGTACCCGATGAGTGGGTGGAATAGTGGAAGGGAACGATGACATTCCTTTTAACGACAGATATAATAGAAGGTTTGTGGGTTCTTATCTCCCAATATCCGTTGTTTTTATTCAAAGTTGTTTTCTCTCTCTCTCTCTCTCTCTCTCTCTCTCTCTCTCTCTCTCTCTCTCTCTCTCTCTCTCTCTCTCTCTCTCTCGCTCGCTCGCTCGCTCTCCTCTCTCTCTCTCTCTCTCTCTCTCTCTCTCTCTCTTCTCTCTCTCTCTCTCTCTCTCTCTCTCTCTCTCTCTCTCTCTCTCTCTCTCTCTCTCTCTCTCTCTCTCTCTCTCTCTCTCTCTCTCTCTCTCTCTCTCTGTGCTTGTGATGGTCCACATGCCTCAAGTCCTGTTTTTGCTGCAGCCTTCAACAAGGTGCATGATGTCCCTGCCTCTCTGACCCGCCTGCCCTTGTTTATAACTCAGTATGTGTATGTGTGTCTGTTTATCTGCCTCCCTCTATATTGCCTCTTTGCCTGTATATTTCCTTCACTCATCAGCTGCACCAGATTAGTTTCCATCCCCTCCACTGGATCTTGGCTTCAATGCAAACACATTTTTTTCTCTGTTCCCTCACCTTGCCTTGCTTATCGTAAACCAGTTCTGTTACTACGGCGAAGCTTGGACCTCCGCCAGCATTTGTCTAAGTCTTGATTTGAAATTGCATCCAGACGGTTCTCAAATATTTTTATATAATTTTAAGAGTTTAAGTTAGGAAAGGTTGAATTTGATTTCCTATTTGAC
>JAXIVD010007133.1:12500-21298 GCA_036785275.1 Cancer borealis
CGCAGCCCGGCGTTACGTACACACACTCGTTCCATATCGGCAAACACATTAATTATCGTTATTGTGGGAAAGCTGAACAAACCATCCATAAGAATAACACAGTACACAACACATTACACAATTTTTTGCATCAGTGTATTAATTCCATACGAAGATAATTACCCTATACACATTTACTGCATAACATTTTTATACAAAAATTTTTTACTTATACAAAGACTATTTCATAACATTTTTATACAGAAAATTTTTACTTATACAAAGACTATTTCACTTGAATCGTATAAACTAGTTTTCTTTCATCATTATAAATCTCAAAGTGATGAACACGCTATCAAATGGCGGCGTTGTGCAACAAGTGAAGTGAAACTGAAATTGAAGAAAGTGAGATATACATCTACAGCTGCTTTCAGGAGCTTGAGACGCCGTGTCTTGGTGTGGGAAGTGTATCATATGGAGGAAAACAGATTAAAAACCACGAATGTTGCAGAAGTTGATGCAATAAATTGCATTGGTTATTAAGACAACTTTAAGTGTCATCACCTTGAGTGTACTTCATCCCGGAAACATTTGAAGTCATCACCACAGATGCAGACTTCGAGGCTTGGTTTCTATAACTCAACGTTGTTACACATGTGTATTTGTGTATTTGTGATCAGCTTTAAGTACTGTGTGCATGATAAATCCTGAGTGTTACATACCATCCAGCTGAGCAGCTGTAAACATAACACGAAGGGGATTAGAGCGGACAAACAGGCCGAGGGACCCATACACTACCTCAAGAAGTGATTTTGCAACAGTACAATTGCCTTACTTCCTAACTTTACTTGTCTAATATTGTATTCTTTTCTTCAATAAGACAAGGCTTGTTATGATGTTAGGCTGTATAGTTAAGTGTTGGTGTAAAGGTGTAGCCTGTGATGGCGTGGATAGATGTTATGTTTGTTGTGACGCTTTTTAAAGATCTCCTTGATCCAAATTGCAAACAAAAAGTAAACCAGTAATGGTGAATGCCTAACATGGAGATGATTTAGAACACTTATAAATATGTAAAATTAACAGTTATTGTTTGAATTGCTTTTTAGGTCTTTAAGATTGAGACATCCGCTGCTGCCTTATGGGATTACCTAACATTAAGCTTTAAAAAAGTGGAAGTGTGCGTGTAGATAACTACAAGCAAACCAAAACTGGCCTTGCGATTGCATGGCCGCTTTGGTGTGCAAATTCATTTTGAGGCTGTGAGGCGATGAAGACACAAGCAAGGAATTACTATCTCTCTCTCTCTCTCTCTCTCTCTCTCTCTCTCTCTCTCTCTCTCTCTCTCTCTCTCTCTCTCTCTCTCTCTCTCTCTCTTTCTGATAATTTAGAATTCTGAGTATTAAGATAACAAAGCTATTTTCACAGAGAGAGAGAGAGAGAGAGAGAGAGAGAGAGAGAGAGAGAGAGAGAGAGAGAGAGAGAGAGAGAGAGAGAGAGAGAGAGAGAGAGAGAGAGAGAGAGAGAGAGAGAGAGCGACTATTACAATCAAAATACAAGACAAGGGAACCACAGCACCCGGTCACTGAAGATTATCATTCCAAAGTAACCAAAAGGATTCCCTACTTTAAACTCCGCCCTGAAGCCCACCAGCCAGCGTTCAACCAATCCTGTGTGTTTGGATGGGGCAGTGCGGGAGTCCCATTTTCATCATATACAGTGGGGCAAGTCTTGGAATTTGCACTGATATGCTTTTGTCTCCTTTCCCCCGTTTCCCGTGTTGAGTGTGGGCGTGCAGAGGGACAGGTGAAAGCGATGGTCACAGCGGATCCCATATGCAGGCCGTAGCGTCCCTTGTGAGGTGTGGGTGAGAATGAACGTCAGATAGGGTGAAGGACGCTCTCAATACATAACCTTCTTACACGCGACGGCCACGTAATCAATATTTCTGGGTCAGCGAATAAATGAAACAAGAAAGATAGGGTCATTCTCGTGGTGTCCATTTCGAGGGGACAGGTTAAGGACAGCATATTAAGTGTATAATGAGGTCGCAGACTGTGTACGATACACTTTATGATGTTGAACACGTATCCGGAGAGTGTTTAGTAAGGGCGCGGGTCGTGGTGGTGGTGGTGGTCGCCCCGTCAAACATTAGAAGGCAAGGCAACAGGGCCAACGAGAGTGTGGCGTGCGTGGAGTATCTTAAATTGCCTCCAACATTGGTCACTGCTGCAGCAAGGTTACGCAGCTCAGCATCACATCCACTACCTTCACTACCATTGCTACCACCACTACATCTACTACAGCATCAACAACAAAAACAACTACTACTACTACTACTACAACTACTGATATACTTGTTAACACGTAAACAATGACAAGAACCACTTATAGTAACGTGTCAGAACGCCTTGTTAGTGCATGACCACAACCACGCCGAGGCTACACAACACACGCGCTGTGAGGCAAAGGTCAAAGTGGGAATACTCGTAGATACAGTTGTGAGCAGGTCAGGCTGAAGGATGATGAGGCACGTGCTCTCACAGGTAGGCAGGTAAATAGAACAACAACTCAGGTAAGACGTAAGAGTACTACAGGTAGTGTTGCTAATTATTGTGTGTGTGTGTGTGTGTGTGTGTGTGTGTGTGTGTGTGTGTGTGTGTGTGTGTGTGTGTGTGTGTGTGTGTGTGTGTGTGTGTGTGTGTGTGTGTGTGTGTGTAGAAAATGAGAGAAAGAGAGAGAGAAAAAACTGCATAGAAATACATATCACACAGACTCTATGGTCAAAACTAGATGATTTATCCTTAACCTGGAGTAGAAAATGTCTTTAAAATAAAACGTATTAGAGAAGCTTAGTAAAAAATGTGTGTGTGTGTGTGTGTGTGTGTGTGTGTGTGTGTGTGTGTGTGTGTGTGTGTGTGTGTGTGTGTGTGTGTGTGTGTGTGGTGTGTGTGTGTGTGTGTGTGTGTGTGAAGAGGGAGAGGGAAGGGAGGGAAGAGATACGCAGCAGGAGAGAAGTGAGGGAGGGATGGAGGAGAGTAGAATTCTAAAATTTTTCATTCCTTTTACATAAGCTGAGTCAGTCAGTCAGGTCGGGAGTGCCATGGCTCGCTGTAAGCCTGTATGCGAAGGCCGTTCAAGCAGGGCTGGGTCTACCCATAGCAACACCTGGTCTCTAAGGGCACACCTCACCTTCAGACATCCACATACTTCGCTCTTTACACACTTAATTACTAAGTATACATCTACTTTTAAATTATTCTCTAACTTCGATTTTTCCATATTCTATTAATTTTCCTTCTAATTTATTGCTTTGTTCACACGATGATAGTGTGACTTTCCTCTTCAACTTTTCCCGGCATTTTCACTTCATACTCTTTCTTCTGTTCTATTCTCCTTCTTTCTTTTTGTCTTAATAACTTCATCTCAACATCAAGGACTAAGAGCAGAACAAAAAATCGGATGCACACACGTGTATAAATATTATTTGTATACTGACTCCATAATTCGCTCTCTTTTTTTATAATATTTATTGTTCGTCCTACAGTTTTTTGTTCTGTCTTATTCTTGGAAGTCACGCGGCAGGACTGGATAAGAGTTACGTGTGTATATATAAAAAAAAAGTTGCAATACAAGAAACAAAAAATAATATCATGTTGCCAACCATGGTGTGTGGCGGTGCAGTAAGGTGGTATGTAGACCTTAAATCGATACCTTTTTGATGTCATAACCACAGATAGGTGGGAGACTGCTGTGGTATCTCTCTCTCTCTCTCTCTCTCTCTCTCTCTCTCTCTCTCTCTCTCTCTCTCTCTCTCTCTCTCTCTCTCTCTCTCTCTCTCTCTCTTTTTACGTCCCCTGCCGTGCCTCTTCCCTCCCGTCGCCTCTCCGCCATTCCTTCACACCCTAACGAGCCACACAAGGAGACAAGTGAATATCGAGTAGCGTTTGTCACTCACTGGGTGCTGATGAGTTTTTTTCTTCACCGCTGACCTGACGCGCGGGATGGGATGGACAAGGGGAATGGGAAGGGAACGAAGAGAAAGGGAGGGAAGGGGAGGGGAGAACACGAGCCAAGTCACCGTCTGCATTCAATTAGGATGTCCCAGAAGAAAAAAATATACCAAGGTCATTCTTAGGTGTTGTAACTATTACTTGTACTACTGACTGATATTGCTGCTGCTGCTACTACTACTACTACAACTACTACTATTACCACTACTACTGCTACTTCTACTACTACTACTACTACTACTACTACTACTACTACTACTACTACTACTACTACTACTACTACTACTATCATAATCTACAATCCCGTCAGATAGATGAGGCTTAATTAAGTTAGGGATATGGAGATCAATGCCGAAGGTGGTGGTGGTGGTGGTGGTGGTGGTGGTCGCCTTTCGCCACACTGTAGGTTCTCCTGCACCCTTCTTTCCTTGACCTGCCCAACATTGCTGTCACATGTCAAGTTTACACGCCCATCCCTGTGTTGTCCAATTCAAGTTTGTTGTGTACCGTCAGTTGTGACCTCGAGGTAAAGTGAAAGTGAGGTACACTACTGATCACATTTAAAGATTATATAAAACGAAAAGATTGAATTTCAATATTTTTTTTTCGCATCGCATATACATATTACTGGAATATACACTCATAAAATATAACATTAATTGGTAATTTTGCATAGTGTTTAACTATAATGAGCTACACCACACTAGGATGCAAAAACTGTACGGATTCCAAAATTTCACTGAACTGGGCTGTGTTGAACACAACAATTCGCTATTAATTTATCTATCAATTTATTTATTCATGTTTTATCACGGAGGAGGAAGGACTAGTTGCCGGGGTTGTGCTGCACTGTACTACATGGTGGGTGGGGAGCACCAATCAGGTAGTCACTTGAGGCAAAGCTTACTTCCTGCCTCTACAAACACACCGTGCCCATATTTGTCACAAACATGTATTAATTCTAATTAATTATTGAAGCAGCAGTGTATTGTTAATTCTTCAGTCGGCCACTACAAACACTAAGTACTCTGCATTGTAAACACCAGTAACCAGTTGTGTGTGTTGATTGGTCATGTAGAGGGTGAAGCTCGGCACCACATACTTGGTGAAAGCGTCGGTCATGCATACAACATAACAACATGCGTCTTGTATAACAACATGCGTCTTGTATAACAACATGCGTCTTGTACCATACGTGATGGTGTTTAATTAAGTTATACATCAATATTACTAATCAACAAGTGCATAAAAAAGTTTAATCGTATGTGAAAAAATGAATACAATGAAACAAATACAACAAATGTTTTCCCCAACGTGAAGAATGTCGGTCTGTCAAACAATTCAAAACTTACTGTTGACGGATGTAACAACACATCATCTCGTTACTAACACACACACACACACACACACACACACACACACACACACACACACACACACACACACACACACACACACACACACACACACACACACACACACACACACAACTGCGGGTAAGTATAGGTATTGAAGCAGGTTCTTATACTGTCGTCATGTGAAGTAGATATCTACACATCGTCCAAACACTCGTCCTTCACCATCTTTAAAAACAAACCGCTGCTGCTGCTGCTACTGTTGTTGATGTTGTTGATGTTGTTGTTATTGTTGTTGTTATTGTTGTTGTTGTTGTTATTGTTGTTGTTGTTGTTGTTGTTGTTAGTGGTGGTGAAGGTGTCCTACGCTCCATTTTTAATATTTACATTTTTCTTAAATAACATAACACGCGGGGACGCTTGTCACTTGGTAATCTCTTTGATCGGCAGCCCCATGGTGTGTGAGGCAGTGAGGGTGTGAGGGTGTGAGAGTGTGAGAGTGTGAGGGTGTGAGGGTGTGAGGGTGTGAAGGTGTGAGGGTGTGAGGCAGTGAGGGTGTAAGGGTGTGAGGGTGTGAGGGTAGGACTAGCCTGGTTCTCAGACCTTAGCTGCGTGGCGAGGGATTGGCACCGGCACCGTATACTGGGTGTGGTCATGGGATTTGAGTTCTGTGAGTTTCTCTCCTGAATTTTGAATTGTTTGAGGATCTTCCGTATGCTATGATGGATTCAGGTTGAGAATCCATTTGTTTCTGACGCACGACGGATGCCTAACATGACCGTAGTAGACGTGAAGGTACGGTGGGCTGATGATATTGCCTTGTTACTGTCATTAATGTCGTATCAGCCGCTGTTATGTTATTACTACTACTACTAGTACTACTACTACTACTACTACTACTACTACTACTACTACTACTACTACTACTACTATTAATAATAATAATAATAATAATAATAATAATAATAATAATAATAATAATAATAATAGTAATAATAATAATAATAATAATAATAATAATAATAATAATAATAATAATATTGGTAATAATAACAATAATAATAACAATATTATTATTATTTCTATATCTATTGTTATCATCATCATTATTATTATTGCTATCATTATTATTATCATTATCATATTAAATACAATTACAATAATTACAATTACATAACTATAGGTTCAGCCACATGTTTGTATGTATATCGGTTATATCTATATCGGTGTGAAAGTGAACTTATATTACGTGAACATTCTTATTTCTACATGCGATGGAGATGTAAAGGAATACAAACTGAGAGTAAAAGGCATAGGAGAAAAGCAGAGAGATAAAAAAAAAAACCCAGCACGCTCTGTTAATATAAAGGAGAGGTCAGTGCAGGTACTACTGATCTCATGTGTTCTATTGACTTATTGTGACTTATTATTTACTTCGGTGGGGATCTAGTTCTTGGATTCACTTAAGTTCATTTATACATTTATTCACTTATTAATCAATCTATTTACTGGATACCACACTGCATGCACAAGATGATGCAACGTGTGCTAAAAAAATAAATAATTACTTTTATAATCATTATCATTATTATTACCTTAAATATCATTATTATCATTAACATCACTTTGCTCTTATTATAGACCAATTATCCCTGTCTTAGTTGTGGAATAGCGAGGGTTTAATGACCTCATATCACTTTACTCTTCACCTCTCAAGACTGTGTTTGTTGGTACTGCTGTTTGTACTGTTCCTGTGATCACAATGGAAACGGGAAGGGAAGGAACGTGAGAGGCTTAACGGGAAGGTGAGGAGGAGGAGGAGGAGGGAGGAGGAGGAGGAGGAGGTGGAAGGTGGGGAAGGTAGGGAGGTAGGAGGGAGGAGGAGGAGGAGGTGGGAGGAGGAGGGAATTAAGGAAGGTAAAATCATCACTTGGAGCACCTTGGCTGAGGAAAACCGGGTGAACTTGCCTTTGCAAATATCACTTGTTGGGCAGGTTTGGGCCAGGCTGACCTCCCCTCCTTCCTTCTCCACCCTGCATTCCCTCCTTCACTCTCTCCCCTCCCTTTACCCTCCCTTCCCACCTCTTCATATACCCCTTCCCTCTCCTATCCCTCAAGTTATTCTATATTCTTTCTCTCTCCCTTTTTATTCTTCCTCCTCTGCCCCCCTCTCTTCCTCTCTCCCCACTGCCACGCCTTCAATTAATTAACAATTAACATTTCTTCCTCCCTTCTCCCCACCACATTTTCTCTACATCAACCCCTCTCCCCTCTTTTCTCTCCTTTCCCTTTTTATCTCCCTTCACAGGTATTTCTCCTCCCTCCACGCCCAATTCTTACTCCACCACACCACCACACACCCCCCACCACCACCACCACCACCACCACCACCACCACCACCACCACAAGCCGAGGTAAACAATTTGGTAAACTCATGTCACTCAGCACGTGGATGAGGTTTAGAAAGAGAGATGTGAGTGAAGTGATGTGATGTGAGTGATAAGGAGGAGTGTGTGTGTGTGTGTGTGTGTGTGTTGTGTGTGTGTGTGTGTGTGTGTGTGTGTGTGTGTGTGTGTGTGTGTGTGTGTCGCCTCTCGGGGCCTTTCCCTCACAATCACCCGCCCACGTGAGATGCTCCCTCATCAGCTCTCTATCTTCCCTCACTCCTGCATTGCTCTCTTCCTTCCACTCTCTCTCCTTTCTTCTTCTTTCTTCTTCTTCCTCTCTCTCTCTCTCTCTCTCTCTCTCTCTCTCTCTCTCTCTCTCTCTCTCTCTCTCTCTCTCTCTCTCTCTCTCTCTCTCTCTCTCTCTCTCTCTCTCTCTCTCCCTCTCTCTCTTACCACCTTCTTCCCTCTTTCCCTCACTCTTCACTCTCTCCCTCTCTGACCTCTTCTCTCTCCTAATTCTTCCTTCCACCTTTCACTCTGCACTCCCTCCTTCACCTCTTCTCTCTCCTCTTCCCTCCTTCCTTCCCTCCTTCCCTCACTTTCCTCTCCCTCCTTCACCTTTTCTCCTCATCTCCTCCCTCCTCCTCAACCCCAACTACACGTGGCATTCTCTATACTGAGGCCTTGAATCTCTTTTGAATAATTTAGATCTGATTCCTTATATTGATAGCTCAGTACATCCAAGGCCCTCTGTTTTTTTTTTTTTTTTTTTTTTCTACTTTTTTTTTTCATTCACATATTTTATTTATGTTTCAAGTTTGTTTATTTATTTATTTATTTTTGATTATTATTATTGTGTTCCTGCCACTTCATCATCTTATATTTATCTGATTTGTTCCCTTTTTTTTTTTTTTTTTTCTTCTAAAGTTACATTTCGTTTCCTACAATATTTTTTTTTCTTCCTATTTTCTGGTTGTCATAAAATAAATTCTTTCGTGACTGACTCTTATAATTTTACAGTAAATATTCACTATCATCAACTCCTTCCTTAGTGTTTTGTTTCTCTC
>JAXIVD010007134.1:0-10000 GCA_036785275.1 Cancer borealis
GATACAATGAAGGATCAGGAATGTATTATGAAATGTGAGATATAATGAAAAGTCCACGAGAAGCTTGGAAGAAAATGATGAATGAGACAAAAATATGAATAAAAAAATAAACTAAACAAAAAAATTAACAGAATAACGAAAAAATAACAAATAATAAATTAATATAAAAAAAACATGAAGAGGCTTAACAGAATTTCCCTTTTTTTCCCCTCTTTTTCCCTCACAATATGGCGGCGTCACTCATACGTTAGCGACAAAACGAAGCATCGAAACACCTTCTGAAGCGCTTCGAACACAACAAACCATTCACGGAAAAGCTGATTTGCGGGAATGAACTCAATTTACTTTCCTGAACCTTTTAATTCACGTATTTAACGAGAGTAATCATGCCTCCAACTACTTTTTTCCCCTTTCATCCGTCTGACTTTTTGCCCGCCTGTCTAAACTTTACACGAATCATCTTTTTGATCAACTCTTTCTATTGTAACTCTTTCACTTGAGTTAATTTCATACACAAATGCCACCATGAATAATGTAATTGGTTCGAACGCTCTATAAAAAAAAATATTGAAAGTTAAATGAAAAATATGTATATATATATAGATATTAATCAGTCAGTCCACATCAATTTACGTGAAAGGTTTCCACAAGGTTTAAAATTAGCATTGTAGTAATAATGATAATTTCAATCAACACAAAAAAAGGCATAGAATTTATAAGTGAAAATGATGTACTTCTGACAAAAACTAGATGTTAACTTTAAACAACAAACCATCCATGTAACTTGACGATTAAGCCACGCCCCTTCTACGCAGGGTCCACCAATCAAATGTGTTACCCTTCCAAGGATTCACCAATCACATGCGTCGGACAGTGGAATGGGCGGAGTCTATTCGTTGCATAGAGGTAACCCCCGCCCCTAAATTCATACAATAGAATGGATTAGCGTCAGTTTTTTTTTCCTATCAGTAACTGTTAGTAAATTATAATTGATTTAAATTTTTGTCTGTGAAGGTTTTTTTCCGTTGCCTCTGACACTGTTCGTTATACTCAAAAACCTTCTCAAATAATTTTGTTGCAAATTGAAAGATCTAAAACTTTTATTCAGGTCATTTCTAGGCATCTGTGACGGAAATGAATTTTTTATTTTGAGGGCCGAAAATTACCACCAGAAATGGGGTTGGACATTTGTTTGTCCTTTTACAGCAAAAATATTAATCCTACAAGAAAAATGTATAGATGAAAGGTTATGGAGCTAAATAACATCAATCCGATCCTGAAGTTAGTTGTCCAATATGTCTCATAAATTTGGAGAAAAAGTATTTTTTGTGGAAAAAACACGTGCGTAATATTTTTATATTTTTACATCTATACTTACATTTCAATTTAGTTTAACTATAGCTCAAAATAACAAGCGTCTTCTGTTCTATCGTTAGTACTCTATACTTATTTTACGTAGACCTCATAGTTTTCGAGTTATTTCAAAAAACATTATTTCTGCCAAATAATCCTAGGGGGATGGCCATGAAAATTTCATGAAAAAAATTGCCATCTTCGAATCTTATGAAAATTGGTACAAAGTGGTTTTCTGGCATGCTGATCATGAATCTCAACTCAATTTCCTGATTACTATAATATTGATCTACATTTCCCCTTGCTTTCGTAAAAATATCAATAAAATAACCTAAATATATCATAACAGATCGTTTTAGGTGCACTGTGTAGGGCTTTCAAAATCTTATCTTTCGTGTCACAGCTGCGAATAATTCTAATACTACCAAATACTACGTTATACTTATACTACCTAATACTAGTACTACCTGATATTACTTTAACACCTTCGGATCTAAATTGGCTTTTATACCTTATGGAATTCTTTCACTCCTTGGCTTAGATGGAGATGCAATTAAGTCAGTTTTGTTTTATATATAAGATCATTTTTAAGCGTCATGTCTTGTGTTCTAATCATGGAAGGTTGAAAAAATGTTGAAAAAGATGAACATAACAACACTTCCAAGGAAGCAGGAGATGAAAGTGTGTGTGTGTGTGTGTGTGTGTGTGTGTGTGTGTGTGTGTGTGTGTGTGTGTGTGTGTGTGTGTGTGTGTGTGTGTGTGTGTGTGTGTGTGTGTGTGTGTGTGTGTGTGTGTGTTCTATATTTTTAAGTCTACACTTTTCGCACCTTAAGTCTGAAAACTTAAATGATAAGAAACTGGAACACCTACCAATATACATTTTTCATTCTCTCTCTCTCTCTCTCTCTCTCTCTCTCTCTCTCTCTCTCTCTCTCTCTCTCTCTCTCTCTCTCTCTCTTTCTCTTTCTCTTTCTCTTTCTCTTTCTCTTTCTCTCTCTCTCTCTCTCTCTCTCTCTCTCTCTCTCTCTCTCTCTCTCTCTCTCTCTCTCTCTCTCTCTCTCTCTCTCTCTCTCTCTCTCTCTCTCTCTCTCTCTCTCTCACACTACCCAAACGGTTTATTACTAACGATTAATCATCATAATTTCAGGACGACTTCATAAAAGAGGTTATGGGATAGAAGGGAGGGAGAGAAGGAGAGGGAGAGAGAGAGAGGGAGAGGGAGAGGAGGAAAAAAAAAGTGAAAAATGACAGTCTTTGTGGCGAGATGAGGCGAAGGTACTGCCTTCAGTGACGCCCAGCAGGACACTGAGGTGACATTCAGACTCACTCACTCGAAAACCACAACGAAGGATAAAGGAACGTCAAGGAGTCATTTTTTTACCTTTCCAAACCACCACGAATCAAGAATATATTTTTTTTTATATATATAGAACGCATTACCCTTTTATAGAACGTGATTCCCCTTTTTTAAGCATTATTACTCCTTTCAATGCTATAATGTGTCCTTCCAAAGTTTTATTATTCAAGTGAAGTGTTTTTTTCTTCTTTTTTTGTGTGTCTGGCTGCCTCCACTTCCCCTCACGTCCCCTCACTCCACCTCCTCCCTCCACTAACTCCTCCTCCACCTAACAACTAAGTATTTCCTCCTCCTTATCATCACTAATAGTTTCCTTGATGACATTTTTTTGAGTAATTGTAATGTATAAGTGAGATTTATTTACTTATTTATTTATTTATTATTTCCCCTTTTCTGGTTTCTTACTTCCCCTTACCTCCCCTTGACCGTGGCTTCCTCCCTCTTCCCTCATTTCCCCTCACAAGCCCTTAATTCCTTCCCTGATACACCCTTATTTCCTCTGTCAACCCCTTATTTTCCCTCCTTAACAGACAGTGATTCCCCTTGACACCCTGATTTCCCCTTGTTACCTTTTTTTTCCCCTCACATAAATAGAATAAATAAAAAAATAGAATAATGAAAATAATATTAACTTCCCCTTAAATGACCTTGAACACCCCTTTGACCCCTTAAATAATAGGTTAGTCTTCCCTTTGCTTCCTAAACTGTAATTCTTCACGTCACACCTGTATATAATTAAGTATTTTTCTCACCTGTGATCTATGTGTTAAGGAATGAGCGATAACCTTTGACGCATCTGTTGGCTTGTTTTTGTTATTGTATTGTTCAGTGCATAATGTTTCACTAGGGTTTCAAAGTTATTCGTACAAATTGGCAATGAGAAAAGTATTAAGGTTTTTTTTATTTTTTACTCTCTATTATAAAAAAAATATATATATATAAAAAAAAAAATAATTCCCGACAAAACAAAAGAAAACAAAACAAAATATTTATCCCTCGTTTCTTTTCATTTTTCTTCTTTTTTTTCCACTGTGTTTGGGATTTTTTTTATTCTATTTTTTTTTTAGAGAGAGAGAGAGAGAGAGAGAGAGAGAGAGAGAGAGAGAGGGAGGAGGGAGGAAGGGAGAGGAAGGGAAGGGAAGGCAGGGAGGGGGGGAGAGGGGAGGGATATCGTGTTGTCCGACTTAACTTAACAAACAAAAAGAGAGAAAAGAAATTAAAGAAGAAGAAGAAGAAAAAAAAAACACTTGGATAATAAAACTTCACGAATTTTCAAACAAGTTCAGAATAAAAGACTGAAAATGTTCAACAGAGAACAAACAACACTGGTAAATGTTATCTGAAAAATCCTGCGGCTTACAAGAACACCCAGGGAGGAGGAGGAGGAGGAGGAGGAGGAGGAGAGGGAGGGAAGAACACAGAGGGAGGGAGAGAAGGGTAGCAGGGTAGGAGGGAAGGGAGGAAGGGAGGAAGGGAGGAAAACAACAGCAAACAGGAGGAAGAGGAAGGGAGGAGACGCACTAGCCGCCCGCCCTCCCTCACTACAATATTTTGGTAGGAAATGTTCGAGGCCACCAGCAGTAAATGTCAAAGATACAGGCAAGCATTTTATATAGTCCTTCTATTTACTTCTTGAAATATCACCCAAAGAAGCGATAAATTTGATAATGAGATGAACACCACAACACACACACACACACACACACACACACACACACACACACACACACACACACACACACACACACACACACACACACACACACACACACACACACACACACACACACAACCTACTATGTGTATGTACGTATAAGTAGTGTAGAGGATATATATTTTTTTATCAACAAAAAGAGATGTTTTAAAATAGTGACCCGTGGATTGGTTAGCTTCTACTGCGCCTCTCCTTCCCGCCGAGGGGTGTAAACTCTTTCAAGGGGAGGGAAGGAAGCACAAGGGAGGGAAGGGGGAGGGAAGGAAGCATGAGGGAGGGAAGGGGGAGGGGAGTGTCTGGTCCCTTAACACACAAACTAACACACCCAATGAAACTCTGTCCAAGCGTTTCAAACTCACAGCCTACCAATGGTGAGGAGAATAATAGGACAGCTTGTTATGTGACTTTGTAGGCCTATGAATGTATGAGAGAGAGAGAGAGAGAGAGAGAGAGAGAGAGAGAGAGAGAGAGAGAGAGAGAGAGAGAGAGAGAGAGAGAGAGAGAGAGAGAGAGAGAGAGAGAGAGAGAGAGAGAGAGAGAGAGAGAGAGAGAGAGAGAGAGAGAGAGAGAGAGAGAGAGAGAGAGAGAGAGAGAGAGAAGCAGCATCACGCGCTTGACGTCATCTTTTTATTGCATTATTCACTCTATTGCATCAGTAATGTGTTGCATCACCCTCTACCGACCCCTCCTACACACACACACACACACACACACACACACACACACACACACACACACACACACACACACACACACACACCTAATAGTAATAATCAATACATTAACTTAATCAAGCGAAAAAATAGCATGTCAATTAAGTTTTCTTTTCACACGCCTTCTCCTCCTCCTCCTCCTCCTCCTCCTCCTCCTCCTCCTCCTCCTCCTCCTCCTCCTCCTACGTTCCATTTTCTTTTTACTCTTCGTTTCGTGGGTAACTTTTATCTCGTATTCATTGTTTTATTCCGTTTTTTGTTTCCCTTGTGTCGTGTTTTAAGGTTGTCGTCCTTCCCCGGGCGGCGGACAGAGGGCGTTGCAGCTAATTCATCAGTGTTGACGTTAATGATTTGCAGGAAAATACCCACGAGGACTGTGATCGTTTTCCCTTGTTCATTTTTTTTTTTCTCTCTCTCTCTCTCTCTCTCTCTCTCTCTCTCTCTCTCTCTCTCTCTCTCTCTCTCTCTCTCTCTCTCTCTCTCTCTCTCTCTCTCTCTCTCTCTCTCTCTCTCTCTCTCTCTCTCTCTCTCTCTCTCTCTCTCTTTCTACGTTTTCTGTTTCCGCCGATTTTTCTAATTACTCTCTTCCTCTTCTTCCTCCTCCTCCTCCTCCTCCTCCTCCTCCTCCTCCTCCTCCTCCTCCTCCAATCCTTCGTACTAATCATTCACTTTACCTACAGTTACCTTACACACACCTGCACGCTAAGTAAGCCACGCTCACACACACACACACACACACACACACACACACACACACACACACACACACACACACAGACACACACACACACACACACACACAGACACACAGAGGAAAGGTTAAAAATAATCCACTCAAATTACTTACACAATTCGGAACAGCGAGAAATAAAAGTAGATTAAATTCCTGTTCATGGATGAGAAAGGTTAGACAGAAGAGACGGATGAAAAAAAAAAAATAATAATAATAAAAAGAGAAAAAGAAAAAAAAAATTACTACACCGATATTTTTTTTTTAGCGTTCAAGAATTTGTGAATAATAAAAAAAAAAAAATTGAATATATATCTAAAAAAAATAAATAAATAACACTGATTCTTGCTTCATGATCCACGTGAGTATTAGAATGAATAAAACCAAAACCTTCATTCATTATCTCATTCATCTGATAGGAGAAAAAAAATTAAGTCATAATATTTTTGACTTATACGGAATAATTTGGAACCTAGGTTATGTGTGTCTACGGTGTGACGGTGTGACGGTGTGACGAGGCAGCACGTCACTCTGGAGGAAGGAGAAGACGTGGAATGAATGATTAAGGTGAGTGGGATTGATTAGCCGCACTCCAAAGGTTAACAACTCCCTCGGTGATGAATTCTATCGCAAATTAAACACTCCACTCCGCTATAAACAAGAACATTGCACGCTTTCATCGATCTATTGATTCATCTATATATTTACAGCGTTACTACAGGGAATACGTTATCATATGCAATTGTTTTATATACGTTTTATATCTTTACTTAACACTAAAAGAACATAAATCATACATTGTACACCATTACTTATAAAAATAAAAATCATGGTGTATTATATTCACTTCCAAATCAAGAGAGGAACAAAACCGCGTTGGGATGAAGGTCAGCGGCGAACACCTGGCCTGCCTAACACCTATCCACCTGTCTACCTGTCTACCTGTCCACCTACCTCACCCACACCTGTACATTAGCAGAGCCTCACTAACCACCCGCCACCATCCATCACTCACCGCACACACACACACACACACGCACACACACACCTGCCTCGCATAGCTAATACCAGTCTAACACCTGTCTCCCTCCCAGTCAACAAGCGGTGAGTGTGTTGAAGCCACGCTGTTCCTCCTCCAATAAACGACGCAATAAACTTTCACTGTTTTTCCTATACCGTGTCTATAAAACTAATGACGTACAGGTAATTTAATGTTTATTTTTACCTGGGAATCATAGTTATTTTTATGTTATGGATGATTGTGTGTTAACGTTGAAATAGGCAATTGGTGATAAGGATTGTAGTAGTAGTTTATAGTAGTAGTAGTAGTAGTAGTAGTAGTAGTAGTAGTAGTAGTAGTAGTAGTAGTAGTAGTAGTAGTAGTAGTAGAGAAAAAAGTATATTGTATGAAAAAAATCCCAGCATCCATCCCGTCACATTACCTGCCGATTCCTCTCATCTCTCTTAATTCAGTATAAAGGTAACGCACACACCTGGCGGGGCGGAGAGTCAGGTGCTGTCTCCGTCTCCGTCTCCGTCACCGTCACTGTCTCCGTCACCGTCACCGTCTCCGTCACCGTCACCGTCACCGCCGCTGTCCGCCTCCCCGTCTCCCGCCGCTGCCCGCCCGCTGACCAACCTCCAACAACACTTCTTTTATCTTAACTGTGCCTAATATTCCTTAACTTTCACGTACTTAATTATAATACAAACCCCTAATTCTGAGTGTATTATCGTCCGTCTATGATTCTTTGCCTTATCTCTTAATCAATCCGTCAGTCAGTCAGTCAGTCAATCAGTCAGTCAGTCATTCAGTCATTCAGTCAGTTAGTAGCGATATGTATTTTTGTCTGCATCGATTTCATGTCAAGTGTTTCGTTTTCTTTCGGTGATTGTATTAATTCCATATGCGTCTACAGGATGAGCGGCGGGGAGGCGTCTCAATCAGTACACACACACACACACACACACACACACACACACACACACACACACACACACACACACACACACACAAGGGAAGATGGATAACGCTGCCTGTCATTCGCCGCTCATCCCCCGCCATGACCTTCTCCTCAATGTGTCGCCCCGTTGGAATGTGTTACGTTGGTGCATGTTTGTTTACATTGACGCTACGTTCCTTGTACTTGGTCGTGCGAGGTCGTACTACGGTGTGGCTGAACATTATGTGGTCGTGTTGGTTGACATTCCCTTCACACTCACTATAAATTACTAGATTCCCGCGAGGTAGCAAAAAAATATATATCTATGATTAAATAAATAAATGACAAAGTGGGACGTATTTTTACTAATTGTAAGGAGACGGTTTCGAAATGAGTGTCATTATTATTACTCTGTTTTTTCATTACTTTGATTAACATCCTGGAAATAATATTTGCTTTGCTACACAAGAATAAAACAAATAGTCGTAATATTAATGGATATGTGCTGATGGGGAGGATATTTTTGGGGTCATCTTGGTATAGAGCAACACAAACAGAGGCCGTCACGCCGAAAATCATCAATTAAGGAACCTCACCTTAATTAGTACAGGTGTTACGCGGCCGCAGCTCACCTGTCCATCTGTATATTGAAATTTCCCGCTTTTTGTGACAATTTTAATGGTTGGAATGTGAATTTGTAATGCGTTCGTCACCCTCACGCAAGACCAAGCTAAAGTTAAGTTAGGTTAAGTTAGGTTAGGTTAGATTCAGGATTAGGGTCAGAATCAGCGCTGTTTTCACCTGTCGTGTTAGTGGCGCCGTCGGTGAGGTGCGGCAGTGGTCAAAAATATCGTCATCCCGCGGACTCTCTTCCCTACGAACTGTTTACTGGGAAGGGACGGTGATGTGTCGCTTCTCGTCACTTTCCGTCCTTCTCCTCTGCCCCGCCTTCCCACGCCCACGCCCACGCCCACGCCGCAGACACCCACGTGAAGTATCTGCGTCGCATATTGTTGTGTTATTTATGTACATTACAAAAGGCCTCGTTACCTTTCTCTTTTCCTCTTTTGTATGTGATATTATTTCATCCTCCACCACATCACTTCTGCTTTCCACCGGTGATCCCCTCGACTTGAATACAAAACACTGATGATGCGAATAACAGTGACAACAAATAACCTCCTCCTCCTCCTCCTCCTACTAATACTACTTCTACTCACACACACACACACACACACACACACACACACACACACACACACACACACACACACACACACACACACACACACACACACAGAATACAAGTGTTACATCGACAACACTTTTCCATAACGACATTGATGATGCAAAGCGGTTTACCACCTCCTCCTCCTCCTCCTCCTCCTCCTCCTCCTCGTACACAAACAGGCTTAACCGGACACTGACTCCTCACGACTTGGTAAATACAAACAAGATCACCGAGAAGGGTAAACACTCCTCTTGAACCTTGTTGTTGGCGCAGACTTAATAATAATAATGACGCGAACACTATAATATAATGTAACCGAGACGCGCACCGGATCATCCCACAAGACTATGTAGTTCCTCACCAGGTATAGAGAAGAGTATTGAGAAGCGTTTCAATACCACATTTCAAACTCTAGGCAGCTTTTTTTTTTATGTATAATGATACGCGAAGGAGAATGTAACGTGGTCTTAGAGAATTGTAAATAGCGAACATACCTCCTCCTCCTCCTCCTCCTTCTTCTACTTCCTCTCCTCCTCCTCTTCTTGCGTTGTCTCTAGGTCGGCGACGGTAACGGTGCGGGCCTGAGGGAGGCTGGGCGAGGACGCGGAGTGAGCCTTAGTACCGCGCTCTTAAGTATGTCAAGATACTGAATGAATACTTTCCAGCTTCATGCAGGTGTGTGTCTTAATGATACGTTAATACAAGGTTAAGTACAGGTGTAGAGGGTGATGGAGGTCATTTATCGGCGTGTTACCGGTCCTTACCTGAGTTAATTTGTTTTTTTTAGGTAATTTACGGGTCATTCCGCCTTTTTAACGGAATATAAAAAACAGCATCGTCTATCTTGTTCTAGTTACCTCCCCCAGGTGTCCTTATGAGGGTGTTTACTTGTGTCATGTATGGAACGGCGGGCGGACACCTGAGTCACCATCGCCGTCACCATCACGCCCACGCCCACG
>JAXIVD010007134.1:15000-20000 GCA_036785275.1 Cancer borealis
CTAAATAGATGTAGCAGCCTTACCGCTTCTATTATAGTAACACACACACACACACACACACACACACACACACACACACACACACACATACACACACACACACCTTATCTTCTCTTCCTTTTACATCATACTGTTGTGATGTGACAGTAGAATTTGTCATCTATTTATTTATTCATTTATTTATTTATTTATTTATTGTTATTATTTGTGTTATTTATTGTTTCCTTACACCTTCGTTTGTGTTTTTGTTGTTCCTTGAAGGTGTTGTGGTTAAGTTACCCATTACCGCCTCGGGACGTTAACTAAATGGGTGTCTAATAGAGTAATGGGGATTATTTAATGGGTTGTAAAAGGTATAATAGTTTGAGGTGATGTAAGGGAGTGTTTTAAGCTTCTAGAATTACTACACTTCTCCCTCTCTCTCTCCCTCTCTCTCTCTCCCTTTCTCTCTCTCTCTCTATTCATCCCTCCCCCCTCCCTCCTTCCTCCCTCCTCTCCTCCCTCTATTCTGTGGTCCCAATAAATCAATTACAACCATTAATTACACCCATTACGAGAAGGTCAAATCCACGCCATCTTGAGGCTGAAACGCTGCTGAGGCCTAATTGTTGCCTTTGTGGCGGCGGCGTGCATTTGTGTGGCTCCGGAGGGACATTCCAGGGGCGGCGACCCCTTAGGGACACCACCACCAACACCACTTACTAGCTACCACCACCACCACCACTTACTACCATCACCACCACTACCACCACTACCACCACCACAACCACCACTAGCTACCACCACCACCACTTACTACCATCACCACCGCTACCACCACCACCACCATTACCATTACCACTACCATCACTACTACCACTACCACCACCACCACCACTTGCTACCATCACCACTAACTACCACTACCACTAACTAAAATCACCACCACTACCACTAACTACCATCACCACCACCACTACTATCACTACCACTACCACCATACACCACCTTCACCACCACCACCACCACCACCACCACCATTACAACTTAATACTGCCTCCCTCCCCCCCCCATCACACCGTAGGACACATGAGTATATAATAGTTGTCAGTAGCAAAGTTTCCAGCGTCCTTCCAGGTACTGTGTTGACATTAGTGTTCAGTTTCCAGCATTAGAGGCGATTACCTCCTTCCAAGTTTGTCTTACCGATCTAATTTCAGTGACAAGATAGATCGATGATGAAAAAATTATTAATATTAAGAAAAATATGTATTAAATAAAGTGAGTAAGAGAACTTTATATCTTCGTTTCGTTTTACAGTTTTAAGTTTCCATATAATAACGTCGATGAGCAGGAAAAAAAAAAAAAAAAAGAGAAAATTATTTGGTAACGTAATTTTGAAGTGAACTTTATTCCTTCGTTTCGTTTAACAGTTTCAGTTTCCATCTATTAACGTCTCTATGTGGAAAAAAAAAAAAAAAAAAAGGAACAGGGGAAAAAAAGGAACAGGAAAAAAAAAGGAACAGGGAAAAAAAAGGAACAGGGAAAATATCTAGTAACCAATTATCAAAGCTAAGTTTACTCCCACCAACCTTTCTTCCCCTTCCTCCACGAAAATCTTCCCTCCACTTCTACCAACCATTTTTTCCCTTTCCTCCACCCTTTCCTTCCTCCATAACCCCCTTCCCCCTTCCCCCGCCCCCCCTCCCCCCCCCACCACTGTAGTCTAATTAGTTCACTGTAGAATAACATGAACGAAAAACTACTTTATTTTCAACACATAATCTGATTGCTTAGTTATTAATACCGAGGAAACTAATTTAATGCGGCCACGAATTTTGGGGGAACCAGTCACATCAGAATGGGGGGTGAGGGGGGGAGGGTTAAGGGGGGTGATTAGAAGGGTGGGGGGGAGGTGAGGTTGGGGGTTTTCCTTTAAAAGTCATTATATTACGTCACCGCTAATGAGAAATGGTAAGGAGTCCAAAATATCGATTCCTATATCTTGTTTCCATGAGTTAGTTGAGATCGTTAATACTAATCACTACTAATTACCGCTGCCTATGAATAATTAACAATTCAATAATGACCAAGACGATCCGCAAACTGTGAGGGAAGGTCATTAGCGAATCAGGAGGCAGACATGACCTCATAATGTAGTCTCCGTCACCTACATGAACGATGGCTACATAACTACAAGGCATTACAACATAACTACAGGAAAATACAACAGTCACCCTTCCAACAACACCCTCAGTGAAGTGAATCCCGTTTTCTTTACACTATCACACCTAAGGGATAAGGTGAGGACATCAAATAGAAATAAACAAACTTAGTTACGCTCACACAGATTCATTTGTTTTATTCATTTAGTTAGTGATTGTGTTGTAAGTAGTAGTAGTAGTAGTAGTAGTAGTAGTAGTAGTAGTAGTAGTAGTAGTAGTAGTAGTAGTAGTAGTAGTAGTAGTAGTAGTAGTAGTAGTAGTTAGCGCGGAAACAAGGACGTGAGGTAATCAACGTAAATAAATGAATATCAGATGAATTTTACACACACACACACACACACACACACACACACACACACACACACACACACACACACACACACACACACACACACACACACACACACACACACACACACACACACACACACACACACACACACACACATCCACACAAACAAACACGACAATGAGAACACATGGATAACAATTAGCTGGAAAGTGTGTAATAACTTTAATAACACACAGAATTTAGATTAATATAAAGTTCAAACCGTAAATCTACCTTATTAAGCGAGTTTACTTCCTAAAGGTCACTGGACGAAGGGTTTAAGGGTGATTGAGTTCCTAAGTTAATGTTTCAAGGGTGTAATGTAGCATGGAATCACCCTACAGCCACGTCCTGTAGAAGATTACGAATACTACGTCAGGTTTTTCCCCTACAGCTACAGCGTCACCTTAAGCGGAGGGGATATAGTGACCAGCGTGCCCGGTGCTGTGGTCCGTTTGAACAGCCCCAACACAGCAGGAACAGCGGCCAGGAAGTGTGTGGTGAGTGTGTGGTAATATCAGTCACAGCATCCGGGGAAAGGAGATTTTGTGAAGATGTGGTGCTGTGTCTCGATCTAGTAACACACACACTCACTCACTCTCTCACGCTCTCTCTCTCTCTCTCTCTCTCTCTCTCTCTCTCTCTCTCTCTCTCTCTCTCTCTCCTCCCTCGGGTCTGGCATTACGGCGTCCAGGCTGCTGATCTGGCGGTCATAACTACTAAAACACCGTCAGCCTGCCCGACCTACTCCCCTTCACCCACAACCTACTCCCTCACCCTTCACCCTTCACCCTCACCCTCAGCCTCACCCTCGCCCCGCACCCACACACCGGGAGAATAGAATGATACATGGTGTGCAGGGGGAGTGGGGTGGGGGAAGGCAGTAGTGTATAGCAAGTCAAAACGTTAATGGCTCAGTGTGAATAGTTATATACTGTGTTCTGTATAACCATTCCCCTTGCCTCCACCCCTCTTGCCTCCCTCCCCCTTCCCCCCCCTTTCTCTCCCCTCCCTCCCCCCCTTACATACGAAGTCGTGGTCAGGGAAAGAAGATGCGGACGAAAGTTAAGCTCCTTTGATAGATCTGTTTTTTTTTCCTATTTTTTCCCTCCTTATTTCCCTCCTTTTTTTTCTCTCTCTTTTTAGTTTCCCTCCCTCGCACGGAACCTTCCTTCCAAATTATTATTATTATATAGAGGATCGGACGCCGCCGTGAAGAGTGTTATGATCTGTGACGGAAGATTGTGAACCCAGTGAATCTATAAGTGATTCTACCCTTCTCTATCTCTCCTTCTCTTCCTCTTCCTCCTCCTCCTCCTCCTCCTCCTCCTCCTCCTCCTCCTCCTCCTCCTCCTCCTCCTCCTCCTCCTCCTCCTCTCATTCTTCACCGTAATGTGGGTTTCACGGCCTTGTCAGACCCGCTAACACAACCATCATCAACTTGTTATTAAAAGTAGATGTGGTTCGTTCTCTTTGTGTCCAGGATAGGAAGAGATATAAAAAAGTAACAATTTTACATTTTATTATACTTTTCTAGTTTTCTTTTTTAATATAGAGGTAAGAAGAAAGATGTATTTATAACATTAGGTGGCTTTATTATTATTATTATTATTATTATTATTATTATTATTATTATTATTATTAGTAGTAGTAGTAGTAGTAGTAGTAGTAGTAGTAGTAGTAGTAGTAGTAGTAGTAGTAGTAGTAGTAGTAGTAGAATTCGTAGTAATAGTAGTAGTAATAGTAGTAGATCCATCACACACACACACACACACACACACACACACACACACACACACACACACACACACACACACACACACACACACCTTCCCTCTCAGTGTCTTTCCTCAGTTTACAGTTTTGCGCATTCTAACGCAGTAAAAAGAACAAAAATAAGACGATGGACAAGGGGAGCGACCCTTTGCACGATTCCCGAGGGAGGAAGGAAGGAAGGAAGGGAGGGAGGGAGGGAGGGAGGGAGGAAGGGAGGAAGGGAGGAAGGGAGGAAGGGAGGGAGGGATTCGGAACATGTCCTACAGTTTTGGATTCTGTTCCGGATATGAAGAAGGAACTGACAGAAATGGACGGATGAATGACGTGAATGACAGAAAACAGAATGAAGAGACAGAGAGATAGTTGATAAAGGAGGGAAATAGGGAGATAGAGGGAAGAAAGGGAGGGGAAAGTAGGGAATGAGAGAGAGAGAGAGGAGAGAGAGAGAGAGAGAGAGAGAGAGAGAGAGAGAGAGAGAGAGAGAGAGAGAGAGAGAGAGAGAGAGAGAGAGAGAGAGAGAGAGAGAGAGAGAGAGAGAGAGAGAGAGAGAGAGTATAGTGATAGGGAGAGAAGGGGAGAAAATGTGCTGAGTAGGAAGGATGGAGAGATTGGGATGTTTACTGTGAGAGGAGAGGAGGAGGAGGAGGAGGAGGAGGAGGAGGAGGAGGAGGAGGAGGAGGAGGAGGAAA
>JAXIVD010007135.1:7500-10000 GCA_036785275.1 Cancer borealis
ATAATAATAATAGCAAAAACAACAATGACATCAATCATTATAATAAACACTACCATTACTACACGATCTTTACCACCACCACCACCACCACCACCACCACCACGGCGCCAAAACAACACACAAGATATAATGGGCCATAAATCAAAGAGGTAAGACTGTACCTACACCCAAGTCGTTGTTTATTTACAGTCGCGAACATTATCATCGCAAACTGTTCACAGATTTATTGCCTTAGTCTAACTACCAAGCAAGGGAAAAAAAGGAAAAAATTTGGAACGGGGAAAAAAAAAAGAAATTTCATAGTACTAAATGGAAAAAAAAAAAAAAAAATTAATAGGAATAGTTGTAATACGTATTTCTATTGACACAATAATTAAATTGTTATAAAGATTGAATTATATTTTTCGAGAGTGAATATAGAAAAAAACAAAAACTTCTATATATGTTTCTAAGCAAAATTGACATCATTCACTTTTATTTCTTTGCTTCAATTTTTTTTTCTTTCAATCTTTTCTTTGGTTTTTTGTTTTTCTTTACGCTCCACATTCATAAATATAAAACCCACACACAAAAAATAGAATAAATCACTTGTGTAACCCAATATTCAGCTTTGTCACTATTACTCCTACAATAACATACTGACGCAAGCCTTTGTAAATAGAAAAACAAAATAATAAAAAGAAGCAAAAATATAAAACAGCATCTAAATCCTTGAACAAAAAAATAAATATATATAAAACAAAATGAAAACTTTACTTAGGATATATAAAGTCTACTTCTTTATAATGTTATTCGTCTCACCTCAAACTCCGCTACTCCTTAACCTTCCTTATCTCCCTTCAACTCCACCCTACTACCCTATCGCCAGACAACGCCCATCCTTTCCCAAATTTCACTCCTAACTACCTATTTCCCCAATTTATCCCTCATTTGCGTGTTCAATAATCCTTGATATCCCTCAAAGTATACCTCAATCCTTCCTATTTCATCTACTCTACTCCTAACCTTTCCAGGAGTCTCCCTTTCCTCCCATCCACTTAGTAACTTTTGTTTCCTTGCACCTGACTGACCCACATGTCCTCCACGTACTCATTTAGAAGCATGTAAGAACAGTAACATAGGACTGACATCAGAGCTCATTCACACTTCAAAAGGGAGAAAACAGTGACATCAATGTGCCTTCCCCTCTTAGTAGTGACGTCAGGACATCACACATTAATATTTCTGTCATTAGAGACGCCTCGACACCCTACAGAGCCACCCTGGTGTCCTAAAGAAGGTAAATCACCAAGCTTTACCGCCTAGACCTTCGATAATGTCCACTCATCCATCTTTCACTCCAGACACCTATCGGGGGAGTTACCAAAGCTCCGAACCACCTGAACCACCTGAAGCATCGAGACGAACCACTGAGCTAAGTCATAAATCTTCAAAGTACTGACGAAAAATTATGAGTCTCTCCCTATCGGTCGTGTTTAAGGTTCGCTCTTCCTTAGTATATAATGTTTATGTCTCGTTGAAAAGAGTTCCCGAGGCTATATTCTTTGATGGTATCGATTATTTAAATCAAGTGATGGTATCAATGTAAAGTCTCCCTTGGCGGCACTGCGGTTCATCCTTCCCTTCATTCCTCATTCACCACTTCTAATCACCACCACCATCGCCTCCCACCACCCCCTGCAGCCACCTACCTACCTACCCACCTACCTACTCACCTACCACCTACCTAACATTTACCTGCCTATCCAACCCCACCTGTGTGTGCACCACCTACCCTTCCCTTCCCTTCACTCACTCAGTCACCTGCCTCGTTTCATCATCATCATCATCATCATCATCATCATCATCATCATCATCACAATGTCACTATGAGGTGTACTTAAGTGTTTTATTATGAGGGAAAGTACGTATTTCTCTTGAAGTAGAAATTAATATAATAAAGGATAAAAAAAAGTTAGTTGTCTATCAATGTATGCCTTGGTTCCTATTCATCATTCTCTCTTTCTCTCTTTCTCTCTCTCTCTCTCTCTCTCTCTCTCTCTCTCTCTCTCTCTCTCTCTCTCTCTCTCTCTCTCTCTCGACGCCTACATACCTCGGCCTCCACACCTTTCTCCACCTGTCTGCTCCGCCCACGACTATCTGTCTTCGCACTTACACCACTTAACTGATTTTCTTACCTGTCCTACGCCATCAAGCCCTCCCTCCCTTCCCTCCCTTCCCTCCACCTATCCCATGTCTCCTCTACCCACCCTCTCTCCCTTCCTCCACCTATTCCCTAGCCCTTACCTTCCTTCCTTCCTCCATCTATATATCCTAAGCCTTCCATCCTTCCTTCCCTTCCTCTCACACCTAAGGAATTGTGAACAGATTCCTACAGATCATCTTCCAATGCTTATACATGGTTGCTTAACTTAAGTCGTCCTCCTCCTCCTCCTCCTCCTCCTCCTCCTTCTCCTCCTCCTCCTCCTCCTCCTCCTCCTCCTCCTCCTCCTCCTCCTCT
>JAXIVD010007135.1:15000-20000 GCA_036785275.1 Cancer borealis
ATTCACTTGGTCCCAACGCAGGTGAGGCAGATACTTGATATACACCTCCACCCACCCTTCCATCCACCCTTCCAGCCACTCTCCCCTCCACCTGCCAGCTTCTCCACCCCGTTCTTCTCTGTCTCTCTCCCTATCCCTCTCTCTCTCTCGCTAGTTCATTATCCTGTCTCCTCTACTACTTCTTCTATCCCTACTTCTTTGTTTTCATGTCTCTCTGTCTTGTGTTTTTTTTCCTTCTGCCTGTCTGTCTCTCTCTCTCTACGACTGGTAATCCCTATTTTGTTTCCCTTTTCATGGTTTATCTATATACTTTTTTTTTTACCATGTCTTCCCCCAAATACGTGTTATCATTGCTATCTCTACCTTCCTTCCTTTTCCCTCCTTTGTTTCCCATCTTATATATATATTCAACATGTTTGAGGCATTTTCCCAACGCCCCTGATCTGTCACGTTCTTTCATCGCTTTTCCTTGCGTTCTGACAATCGCCTCCACTTTCTCTGACTCCCTCTCTCTCTCTCTCTCTCTCTCTCTCTCTCTCTCTCTCTCTCTCTCTCTCTCTCTCTCTCTCTCTCTCTCTCTCTCTCTCTCTCTCTCTCTCTCTCTCTCTCTCTCTCTCTCTCTCTCTCTCTCTCTCTTCCTGTCATTATCTTATCTCCTTCATGTATATTTATTTGCCTTCCTATCCTCCATTTTTACTTCCCTTGTTACTACTAATGTGTTCTGTTTTTTATTCTCTCTCTAAACAGAATGGAAATATATTTATTTATATTATTAATTGTCAGGGTAGAAAAAAAAGATTGATAATACAACTTGAAGAAAAAATAATACAATACTACCACGACCATCACCACCAATAGCAAATATAAATATGTGGAAGGATAGAAGGTGGAGACAGAGGAGGAGGAGGAGGAGAGAGAAAAAGAAAAAGAAAAAAAAGATCATGTATATAAATTACACGAAAATTATACAACGTGACATATTAATAACTATACTCGATGATATAACACCCAAATATTTGTTTTGAAAAATAATTTGAGCCGCACAACTACACTTTACATCACACGTCACACCCTAAAATGAACACAAAAAATAGGAAAAAGGGTAACCACAACGCCTATCAACACCTATCTTTCTCCACGTGGCGTTATCATCACCATCAACAACCCTTGGCGTCATCACTGACCCACCCACCATCACCATCACCGTCTTATCACCATCAAAGGCACCATCAGCAACATACCCGCCCTCAACCCTCACCCCTCACCATCACCATCACCATCACCACCATCGAAGCTCCAGCATTCTCCAGGTACACCATTACCCTCATCACCATCACCATCATCATCATTTCTCCACCTGGTTGTCAACTGCCACACAATCATATCCATTCCATCAACTCCATCGTCTCTTGTAAATGATTTTCACCGCCACCACCACCACCACCACCACCACCACCACCACTACCACTACCACCACCACCACCATAGCCACCATTAAGCCCTTTGCATTCATGATCATTCCCTCCATCATCATCGCTTCCTCCACGCCACACACTTTCACCATCACTGCTGCATCATTACTTGTCCCCTTCATTAAACTTCACCACCATAAGCACAGCCACTTTAAACTTCTCCCACATTAACATCCACAGACTAGTGAAAGATCATATGGATTCAAGTTGAACATCTTCACTAGGCAATAACAAGATGTGTTGAGCCAGTTTTCTTGAATTTAAAATGATAACCAATATTAACATGAAACAAGGTATATACATTAGGTTACAAAGGGGAATCGATTATTCAAACAACATAAGGTAACCCAAGTTGCTTCCCACGTGTACAGTTTCCACGCAGGTATATTTGTTATAAGGTCCGGCCAAGTCGCGTCACGCAGGTCACTACTCCTTCTTTACTGATTAATATTATAGTTATCATAAAATTGGGTTCATATTCGAGTTTCTCATGCAGTAGAACCTCTATAGACCAATTTTTGTAAGATTTGAAACTAAGAAAATTTTCAGGTAATTTACGTGGGAATTTTTTCTAGAAATCACGTTTTGTAAAATAATTCGAAAAGTAAGAGATTTACGTAAAAATTGTATGGAGTAGTAAAAGAAGAGCAGAAAACGGCCGTTCTTTTGAGCTGTAGTATAATGGCAATGGACTGTAAATAATAGAAAAAATGTCAATTTAATATTTTTTAAAAACAATACTTTCTTCCTGATTTACTACAAAGTTATAAAAGATATTGGAAATATTATTCCATCATCTGATAGACCATGTCAAGTTCTATAGATATGTCCTTATGCATATTTGCTCTATGACCAATAGTTTTACAGTAGAATGGCGTCAAATGTTCTTGACGTAAATTTTGGTCAACATTTTCCGGGCCAGAAAAAAAAAAAAAAAATTCCGTCACATACACGTGAAAAATCATATGAATTAAATTTGTACATCTTCAATAGGCAATAACAAGATGTACTGAGCCAGTTTTCTTGAATTTTGAATGATAACCAATATTAACATGAACCAAGGTATATACATTGTTTGATTTTTTTCTAGTGTCCCCTACTGAGGAGGGCACGTGCCCCCTGTGCCCCCCAGGGTAAATCCGCCACTGTCCAGTACACAGTCAGTCAGTCAGCTGTGGCGAGGATCACTTTCCCCGTCCGTACGTACGCCCGAAAAAGGAGTGAAGGAAAGTATTCTTTGTTTAAGCCCAAGCCTCGACACAACAGTTTATTAATCCCATTACTTTTATTGTTTCACTCATGGCAAACCTTCAAATAATGAGGCCTATACACCCCTTCTTGCTTCCCTCACACTTATAGATTCCCTCTCTTCCTAGTCTTCTCCCACCACCCCTATCCCCCATGCCACCCCAAAAAATAATTCAGCCAGGCATATACGTAGCACACCTGACTCTTTCTCTCATCCTGCTGGTGTCATTCTACTTTACATAAAAAAGATATTTAAGAAGCAACGTCTCCTACCCGTTGATAGTTATCGTACAGCTGGCGTTTATCCTGCCAGCATCAGCCCAGTGTTGCCGATAGAGGCTTTGTCGTACAATTTTACGGTACTCTTCAACGCCGATATCTTTTAACGGCTCAAAACCCCAAAGAATACAAGGAAATCGATGGATACCTATTGGAGTACACGTAGTTTTCCACTTTACTAGGAAAATATAAATGAATACCTATAAAAATCGATGAGGGCGGAATGACACACACACACACACACATACACCTCTCCTCCCTCTCTCTCTCTCTCCCTTATCCCCTCTCTCACCACTTCTAGACACGCGGCGTTGGCACCATTGCATCTATGAGTACATCCATCATCCAATTTCAAGCGTCACACTCTAGCATCTGATCATTCAACTTGCATCATTAATTATTATTTATCACTTGCCAATAGCATTCAGTCCTCGACCTTCATCTACATACGATCATTTCCACCGAGAGGCTTTGAACTCCCTTTTTCTCTGTCTTGTACAATTTCTAAGACTGGACTGAATTATTAACAAAGGACTCGACCAATAACGTTGTTCCTTAGGTGTGCAAAAGCGGTACTGATCGTGAATTCTGCGTGGACACGAGTATGTACGACTAATTCACTGATATATGAAGAACATGCATCAACGCTAGCCTCGACAACCCCGCTGGCTACTTATTTTGTCTAAACTGCGAGCGCTTAGAAGCATTTAGCGGCGCCAGTACTGCACACGCGAGGAAAGTGAACAGGTAGCAATGTACCGCGACGCTCACCTGCCCGAACCATTATTACCTGGGGATAATAACTCACACTTGTCCTGTTGCAATGGAGTGTGTGTTGCCAATTTTGCAATGAGAAAGTTTGCAACGTATCTCCTCTTAGAGTGCATTTTATACTTATTTGTTTGTAAATCTATATTCTTCACTACAACTGGATTCAAGTATATATGTTTTATAGTTTTTTCGGGGGGTGAAAGGGAGGATAATAATGGTATATTCCTACAATGTATAAATAAATAAATGAATCAATACATATGTGAGTAAATAATCCCCAAACTACATTCATTATTATTGTCTCCGTACACAGAGTAAAGTTTGTGCTACGCGACAAAACATTTCCGCAACACCCCGGTAATAAATAATGGAAACGAATGTCTTAATGTTAGTAAGACTCAGCAGCCAGCCAAGCATTATGCAAGGTGAATGTTTATGTGGAGTGAAGGGAAATAAATGCAACGAGAGAAAGTGAAGGAAGGCAAATAATTATGAACGATGCATAATGAGAGGATAAATATTGTTTAATCTTCGACAAACAACCATTGTCAGCTTTCAACATCCATCACTCACTACCAACACCACCACACACACACACACACACACACACACACACACACACACACACACACACACACACACACACACATACACACACACACACACACACACACACACACACACACACACACACACACACACACACACACACACTCATCTGCTATCATTCCACTCTTATCACTGCCTTACACTGCTAACACACCACCATTCTCGCTAACTCATTATTTCTCTTACAAACCTCGCGCTCTTATCATACCTCCGTGCCACGTATATACACCCACTACACCGCTTCTCTCTCCTAAACTAGTGTATTATATCTAACTTATATTAAAAGGAACACCTAAAAACTAGTTAAATAACCATTCAATATGTATACAATAAAAGTTAATAGAAATACCTTGGATAAATTCATAGTGCGCAGGCGTTCATCAGTCAGCATTTTGTTGTATACAGTACGCGCTAAATTCGACCTTAGGAACGGGCCACCCCGCGCCTCACTCATGCTGACGACTGCCACCAACACACACGTCAAGATACGACCCTCCAGCCAGGTATTCATCCAACACAGCCGCACCTCAGTAAGCGTGAGGCACTAGAGAACGCCCATGGATGTCAAGTTATGCGGATTTCAGTGCGGAACATATGTTAAATCGAGTAAATCAGTCGAGG
>JAXIVD010007136.1:0-2500 GCA_036785275.1 Cancer borealis
GTCTATCCTGTGCCTGTCTATCCTTGTTTATCCTGAGCCTGTCTATCCCTGTCTACCCGTTGTGTTAGAGTTCCTTTGAGTCGCCTCCACGGACCCTGACAGACTCAAAACAAAAGAAAACTCAAGATACACACGACCAGCACAAAGAAAGACACACACACACACACACACACACGCACATGCACGTACACACACACGTACACACACACCCACACACACACACACACACACACACACACACATGCAAGAAGAGAATCAATGTAAACAAAAAAATAGTGATGAAAAACAAAAACAAAAATAAAATAAAGTAAATAAAAAATGAATGAAACGAAAACACTGACAAAACAAATAAAAAAATAAACAAAACAACACAACCGAATCAACAAAACAAACAAACAAATAAACAAACAAACAAACGCATACTAACGCTATCTGTTGACAAAGGAACACGAAAAAAAAATAATAATAAATAAATAAATAAATAAATAATAATCATAAAAAAATTCACATCAAGCAATTCAATTTCAACAAAAGATAAGAACAAACAAAAAAGTAGTTTCAATGCATTTCAATACATTAGAATTTATCAACAACACACACACACACACACACACACACACACACACACACACACACACACACACACACACACACACACACACACACACACACACACACACACACATACACATGCACACACAAGTTCAAACACATCCACAGACAGACCTCCTCTTCACCTTCTTGTCCTCCTCCTCCTCCTCCTCCTCCTCCTCCTCCTTCTCCACCTAATCAAACACTAACACAACTTAAACCAAACACACTACCACACACCATCACGTTCCCCTTAGCTTGTGTTCCTTTGTCCTATCATGGTAGGGAATCACATACCACACTCACCAACACCACATACCACACACCACCAACACACACCACACACCATCAACACACACCACACACCACCAACACACACCACTCTACCATGACACAGAGACTACCATACCAACCACACGTCTCTCTACCACACTGAATTATCATGCCACAGGGACAACCACACACCAACCACACACCTCTCTACCATACTGAATTACCAAGACACTACTGGTTTATATCATCCCAAGGGCGTGAAAATGCTTTGGAAACTTACAATTACACCTTACCATATAATTTCACAGTCTCCTTTTCATCTCTACAAAGAATAGGATAACAATGAATATAGATTAAAATATACAATCAAAAAATAAACTCCAATCCTGCAATCACTATCATCATGGGAAAGTTATATACATGACAATACAACAAACCGTTAACATACGACTTATAACTCAACAACTATAACAGGCGCCACACATCCAATCAAAACTAACTCAAACTTACTTACCACAATCAACTATAACTCAAGCCTTAACCACTACCACCACTACTACTTGCTATGATTCAGCGGTCGCGTCACTAGGAAGGAAAGGGCAAGTTAGCACCAGCCCGGCCCAGCACCTCAATGTAGGCAGGCAGGGAGGCAGGCAGGCAGGGAGGCAGGTAGCAACATTCTATCTCAGTAACAAACATCCTCTCTACAGCATAACTAAAGGGATAGATATCAGCGGCCTAGACACACTCAGCATTAATGTAACACTAACACACTCACCACTACAGTAACACTAACACACTCACCACTAATGTAACACTAACACACTCAGCACCACACTAACACACTTACTTATCACACCCCAGTAACACCAATGACAGACATACAAATGCACCAGTAACACATAGTAATATTGAACGAATTAATCCTAACTATAAAAAATACCATATAATACTAAAAACACATACGAAACATTACAAAAACACATAAGTAACACTACGACAGCTTCCTAGCAACTT
The DNA here is from genome assembly GCA_036785275.1 of Cancer borealis. NCBI lineage: Eukaryota > Metazoa > Arthropoda > Malacostraca > Decapoda > Cancridae > Cancer > Cancer borealis. The sequence continues at coordinate 1,882 of JAXIVD010007136.1, forward strand.
TTCGTGCAGTGCAACACGATCAATACATGAAAAAACTACTACCTTGACCCTTGCTTGAGAGAGAGAGAGAGAGAGAGAGAGAGAGAGAGAGAGAGGAGAGAGAGAGAGAGAGAGAGAGAGAGAGAGAGAGAGAGAGAGAGAGAGTATGACTTTGAAAGGACAAAATGATATATGTGCCAATGAACTTCATCACAACACAACACAACACAACACAACACATTCTAACCCCAAACACATCACACTAATACTTTTCAACAACACAAAAATACCACTTGAACACAATTATCTAAAACCTATATATTATTTTTTTTAACCTTTGAAAACACTAATTGAACAGACTAACTATAAATAAATAAAACATATGATCCCAGAAGCAACAACACACAACACAACACACACCCTCAACACACCTTAGAAACACTTGTACTTACCTAACACTAACACTACAACACTCAAGCAACACAAGGAACACACTACAAGGAGCAAGCAGCAGGACGCCACTTCAACACACACACACACACACACACACACACACACACACACACACACACACACACACACATACACACACACACACATACACATGCACACACTTCTTACAGCTGCTTCCTGTGGCTAG
>JAXIVD010007136.1:7500-17500 GCA_036785275.1 Cancer borealis
TATATTTTTTTTTTATTCCCCACGCCTTAAGACATGTTTTATTATCAAGTGCTGCTGCATTGTTTGTCATTACATCTAGTTAACTGCTTGATTGCTTGGTGATATTGGTGCTAAGGTATGTACAGACGCCCTCCTTCCTTGATGTATAATTACTAGCTACACATGACTTGCTAGATAAGATAAGACATGGTAACACATCCACTTCTGAGAACAATGGCTATTTATCTAGCTACTACCTTTCATGTCTACGTTCTTTATCTCCTATTTAGTTATATATGGACTATCTTTACTTTCAATGCTATTTTCTTCTCCCTTTTAGAGCCGCGTCACCCACCGGCACAAGACACAAGATATTAAAGAATTATTGAAGTAACACTAATAAGGAGAAAGTTGCTAGACGAGCCTCCTGTTACCTTAATTTACATTCCTGCCAGATCATCTCACCTAAAAAAGTTGTGTTTCCGGAAGACAAAGTACTACATGCACGATGAAGTGATTCAGAATGTTTTTTTTTTTTTTTTTTTTTTTTATTCCTGTTTTTCATGTGTTGTTTGAAGTTTGTGTGTTGATATAATGTTGGTGTTGTTCCTCCGTGCATGAAGTAGTCAAGTTAGTTCTTTCACGTATGACAGAACCAGACACAACACATGCTACATTTTGATTCTCTCTCTCTCTCTCTCTCTCATCCTACCTGTGTAATTACCTAACCTGTAATACCTACCTGTCAAACAAGCTAGTTACAAGACGTGTTTAACCAGTGACCTTACAAACACAACACTATAATAGTATACCAAGTTAGGAAGGAAATTTTCTGCCACCCCTTCCCTCCCCTCCCCCCCCCGGTCACGAAATTAGTTTCAGGAGGATAAGAAAATAGTAATTGATGTAACAATAAAAAATTAATATGGCGATTGATTGATTGATTGCCTTTGTTGACGTCATGCATCCAGGAACATCTGTACAGACACACACACACACACACACACACACACAAACGTTCCCAGTGGTGACGAAGCGACGCTAAACACGCTCATGTGTAAAAAAAAAAAAAAGTCACCAACGGTATTCTCTCTCTCTCTCTCTCTCTCTCTCTCTCTCTCTCTCTCTCTCCATAATCATCTCACACCCATCTCTATCACTTCCGAAAATCCTTGACACAGGGTACAAAAATAGATTCATGTTGTCAGCTAGTCAATGGCACTCGCCTCTCAACTCCCCCTGAACACTAGCACACTCAGAGCCCCTTCAATACAGCCTTCGCATGTCTAGCCATCGTTGTCCTGCACCTTAGTATGCCTGCAGGTCTCCAGCTACGACGCGCTGTGCTATCCTCTCCTATTCAACGTCTATCTGATATTCTAACATGCCTTGTGTTCTCTGGTATGTTCCGCAACGCTGGTGGTGGAGTGGCTTAACTGTCCCCTGCTGATCATGTGTACCCAAGTTCGAGTCCCTGATAACTGTGATCTGGGAAGTAACTACACTGTTTCTCATGACGTGTTTAAGGGTACTAAGACAAGACTGTATGTGTTTGTTAGTGTAGTCGATGTATGGTGTTGTGTTGTGTTGTTTCTATAGCCTCTTCCAGTAGTTCAGTAAAGGATCCTTCCGCTTCAGATTAACGCAGCAAGACCCACTTTCCCTGATGACTTGCATGTAATCACTTAATGAGTTCCTATTGTAGTCCACCAAGTTCTTAGCATGATTCACACATCACATTCCAGCTACTTCCAAGTATACCTTCGCACAGGTAATGGATACACTAGTATACACCCAGTCCCCGGTCTAGTTATCATGCCTTGTGTGTGTGTGTGTGTGTGTGTGTGTGTGTGTGTGTGTGTGTGTGTGTGTGTGTGTTGTGGCTTGCTTGCACGCGAGTGTAATGAAGCTACAACAAAGTTATACACACAACTCTGCCTCACATACCACACCACACATACACACAGTTAGCACAGTACACACTTAATGCTCTGGGAACCCTATAACATTTTCTCACAACCACAACTCGTTCCAGCCCCCTCGCCCCCCTCCCCCCATTTACAAGCGGCCGTGCAGTCTTCATTGTTCCCTTGTGGCTGCACCAAGGTGCTTTCCTACCCTCAAAATATCTATCATAAGTATCCTGCACGTCAGACTCTCATTCCCGTGCAGAAACCCAGTGTGTGATTTTCTTCCCCAACAAACCCACAGTTCCCAGCCCACTCTCCTCCCGGCTTGCAGCTACCACCTACCCAACCCTGCCTTCCCCTACCGAGTATTTCAAAGTAAATAAAGATACACATCTTGAACCACAGCTAGAAAATATGAAGTGAGGCAAAAATCAACCTTACAATGAATTAGAGATACTATGCCCTGATACTAAGAAGCACCCTTGTGTAGCCCATTCCCCTTGGCGCTGCCCTCAGCATTCCATCCCTGCTGGAGGCGGCTGCTTGACTGTCCAAGTGTCCTATTGATTATATAGAGTCAGGCAAGGACCAGCTGAGCCGCAGCCACCACCACCATCACATCCAACCACCATCACTTGTCACCAACAGTATCCTGTCTCCTCCTCCTCCTGAGTGTGTGGTGGGTACTGCACTGATCCATCATTCCCTTGCCAACGCTCCACCCCTTCCACCACACCTCCTCCGTTGGGTGGATGGGTTGCAACACTCTCAACAATCTCCACCGCCGCCTCCCTTTCCTCCACCGTCTGCTGAGTGAGCCATGGCACTGACCCTCCACACGATACCACCTTCATCCACCTCCTCCATCTCCACGCCTCCCACTCCACCATCAAATTTTATTATCCTTGGGAACGGTCAGCGGCCTCGACTCTTTTAAAGCCATGCCTTCGGGGCTGCTGAAGGTGCAGTGAGTGCGTGCTGAGCTCACCTGGAGGGGCGTGCAGGTGCGTTGTCCCACGTGTGACTGGCTGGGAGTGAGGTATTCCTTAATAATGCATCCCGTCAACAAAGGACCAGTGATGCGGCGCCGGGAGGGTGGACGCGCGCACTACCTCCACCTCACCACACACCAACACTGGCCCCGCTCAGCTGTTTTTCCCCGCCCATACCCCAAGACTGCAGCGATGCCAGTTCTCGCTGGAAAGAACCTTCCCTTGGCCATTCACTAGACTATATCCATTAATTCTTATGAATTACTATTATCCATCATTGTTCAAATGTAAATTTCATTGAAGATGCTTGAAGAGTTGTTGCTGCACACAGCTCCATATTCTAATGCTCTTTGTTAAACCTATGGATTATAGTCGTCCGTTAAAAGCAAGGATCTTATACAGAGATCCTTGGTTAAAAGTATCACTATTGCAGTGAATTATTAAATTCTTGCAATTTAGGAAATAATTTATATGTTCATTTCTAATGGTATGGAACAGATAAATACGTCAGGCCTCCAGTGTGTATAAGATCCTTGACCACCACCATCACCACCATCATCATCATCAGCAGCAGCAGCACCAGTATCAAAACACATTGTATTAATTCTCTTTAAATAACCTTCTAAGTTCACATTATGGCGATGGATAGCCATAATAGAAGTATTTTTGATCTTGTAAACCCTTCCTAGGCCGCCTCAGATCCGGGAATGAACGTATCTTGTAAGTATGAAGGAAATATTTGTGTTAGAGAAATGTTGAAAGAGATTACGTCCGATTATTTTTTCCTCTTCTTGAATGTAAGGTCTTTGCAATATTATTGTTTTGTTTCTGCTATCAGAGTATTCTGTACACCACAACAAAAAATGATTTAGATCCTCCCATCCCCAATCACACACATAATGCATTTTGTGTTTCCATTTGTGTCTGTTTCTATCGTTTGAGGTTGTTAGTTCTGGCCTTGTAAAATGTTTGAGATGATGGTCTACTATCATACGAAATATACGAAATTAAAAAATGAATTTGTTTACCCATAAAACAATTTTCTAGGGTTGTAATCACAGAAAATAAAACAAGAGGGGAAGCTTTAATAAATATTCTGCAGTCTTGTATTGACCCAAAGCCACTTCTCGTCCTTGACTATTATTACAACATTTTTGAAGCTTATAGACGAGAGTATAGATTTCCATGATTTTATACTATTCTTCATGGCATCCTTATTGCCGTAATATTCATTTCTATTTATGAAAATCAATTACATGTGAACAATCAAGTCGTGTATCTTACTTCACATTGTAGATAGAACGACCATACTAATCTTATTCCTACACTTACCTTTTTGCGACTTGTATAAAATATAATGGAAAATCTATGACCGATAAAGTCGTTTGAGGTGATTCGTAAAACAATGGATGGCTGTTATGTTTGATATATATGTTAGGAATTTTACTATTAGCGAAATGGGTGCAGTTCTTGGTTCAGATTTTTGCATTACCTGATGCATTTTGAGAAAGTTTTTTCAATTACATTTCCGTCGAAAATTCTTAGTTTGTGAGATATTCAATGTAAAGTTTAGTTAGGTTTGAACAAGGTTCTGTTATTTGTCAATGTATGTTAAGGTTTGGTTTGCTTAGGTTATATTAATATGGAAGCTATCGAATGCTCTCTATCACCAAAAGTAGGGAGTTGGACGAGGTGCAGACGCCATTTTATTTCGTAAACAGACGCCATTATGGTGAAGATGTAAAATTTGACCATCAAATCAAGTAAAGAATGATTACAAAGCAAGTAACTGGTGTTCCATTGGGAAAAAAAATATATGATTTACTTGTCTATTACTCCGAGAAATGGTTCCGGGTGCAAAATCAACTAAAATTGATAGCTGCCATCCCAGTTTCCAAGATCTTCCGCCGGAGTTCGAATCCCGACAAGGGACAATAGCATTGATACAAAAAAAAGTGACATCTGTTAAAGGAGAAGTAGCACAACAAATCTTAAATCAACAAAAAATGAACGCAACATGGAATATATATATATATATATATATATATATATATATATATATATATATATATATATATATATATATATATATATATATATATATATATATATAAGATATATAAGGAATACAAACCAAAATGGTGTTCACGCGTACATGTCACTGAGGTGGCCCGTCACCTTTCCGCGCTCATCGGGCGCCCAAACTGCAACGCTGCAGACAACAACTCAACAAATGCTCACAGGCATACAATGGACAAATTACCGCAAAGTTCCAACGGGAACAGCCAGGCTCTTTCAGCCGAGACATCATGTCTTGTTCAAGTTCAAGAACAGACATGGCACAGAAACACCATCCCCAGGAAGCAGGCCACAAACCCCGACTAACACCTGGTACCCATAAGCTGGGTAGGCTTGGGCTCGGGAGTAAGGAGACTGCCCATTTGTCTCGTCCTGCCCGGGAATTGAACCCGGGACCTCTCGGTTGTGAACCGAGCGCGCTACCAATGCGCTACAGGCTACCCGTACTATTCGAAGGAGAGATTACAAACTAATGTTTAGTGACAGATTGCAAGTAAAAATTGTATGTATGTATGTATGTATGAATATAAGCAAATTCAACCTCAGATACACGTTCAGTTGAATAAGCCTAACCAAAATTAACCCAACCTAACCTAACTAAACCTAACATAAACTAAGTTAGTTTATGTTAGGTTTAGTTAGGTTAGGTTGGGTTAATTTTGGTTAGGCTTATTCAACTGCAGCTCTGGGAAGGTTACGCTATAACAAAGCTCTATCAAAGCAATTTTTATTCGGTAATTTCTTACATCTTCACCAGAAAAGCGTGTGCTACGAAAAATAAATGGCGTCTGCACCTCACAAATCCCTTACTTTTAATCATAGAAAACATTTGATAGGATAGCTTCTAAATTAACATAACATAACATAACAACCTAACTAAACCTAACCAAACCTAACTATACTTAACGTAACCTAGAAAAAAAATTCATATTTTTTTTCTGTAATTCAGCGCAATAACTGTTTGAGGTGATCTGAACGTGTATCTGAGGTTGAATTTGCTTATATTCATACATACATACATACATACATACAAATTTTAGGGTTCCGGACAAAAGTTCGTATAGAAAAAGTTCGTATGGCAATAATTCGTAAGATAAAGTTCGTTTGCCTAAAGTACGTCAGGATAAAGTACGTAGGGTATAAAGTTCGTCATGGCAAAAGTTCGTAATGGAATAAATTCGTAATGGAAAAAAAAAATCGTAAGGTTAAATGTTCGTCGTGCCAATGTTCGTTAGAAAAATGTTTGTCGCGTTAGGATCGGTTAGGTTAGGTTAGGTTGTTATGAATATTTTACATAGGTAAGTACGTACATACGTACCATACGAACATCTGCATACGAACTTTAGCGTACGAACTTTTTGGTACGTACTTTTTTCAAACGAACTTTATCCCTTACGAACATTTGCTTACGAACAATTGCGTACGAACTTTATGCATACGAACTATTTCCATACGTACTTTGGTCCTAGAATCCAAATTTTACTTGCAATCTGTCACTAAACATTAGTTTGTAATCTCTCCTTCGAATAGTACGGGTAGCCTGTAGCGCATTGGTAGCGCGCTCGGTTCACAACCGAGAGGTCCTGGGTTCAATTCCCGGGCAGGACGAGACAAATGGGCAGTCTCCTTACTCCCGAGCCTAAGCCTACCCAGCTTATGGGTACCAAGTGTTAGTCGGGGTTTGTGTCGGGGTTTGTGGCCTGCTTCCTGGGGATGGTGTTTCTGTGCCATGTCTGTTCTTGAACTTGAACTTGAACAAGACATGATGTCTCGGCTGAAAGAGCCTGGCTGTTCCCGTTGGAACTTTGCGGTAATTTGTCTAATTTGTCCTTGAGAGGACTTGTATGGACTTGTATGCCTGCTTGTATGCCTGTGAGCATTTGAAGCCCGCCCGTGTGTGGGCGGGCGTTGGGGTTTGGGGTTTGGGGTTTGGGGTTTGGGCGCCCGATGAGCGCGGAAAGGTGACGGGCCACCTCAGTGACATGTACGCATGTACGCGTGAACACCATTTTGGTTGTATTCCTTATTGTTACTATATATATATATATATATATATATATATATATATATATATATATATATATATATATATATATATATATATATATAAAGGCTAAGGAAAGGGAAGGCAATGGTTATTTGATATTTATTACGGAAATATATATCATTACGGTATTATTTTACATCCTAGTCGATATCTCCTTACCTTTATAATGCACTGCAAATTCAATCTCAGATACTTGTTCAGATCACCTCAAACAGTTATGCCACTGAATTACAGAAACAAAGTTCTTAGGTAACATTGTTTATAGTTAGGTTTGGTTAGTTAAACTAACCAAACCTAACTATAAACAATGTTACCTAAGAACTTTGTTTCTGTAATTCAGTGGCATAACTGGTTGAGGTGATCTGAACAAGTATCTGAGATTGAATTTGCAGTGCATTATAAAGGTAAGGAGATATCGACTAGGATGTAAAATAATACCGTAATGATATATATTTCCGTAATAAATATCAAATAACCATTGCCTTCCCTTTCCTAGCCTTTAAAATAAAAAACATTGCCAGCCTTAGTAACACCTTGCTGGGCATGAGTTATCCCCAACAATGAAAAAGAAGCCAAAGATAGAAGAAAGAAAACGAGCAGCTGTGGAGGGAAACTTAAATATACATAATATATATATATATATATATATATATATATATATATATATATATATATATATATATATATATATATATATATATATATATATATATATATAACATACAATGTAGTACAGTTGAATTAATTGGTTGACATGATTTGATGAGATGGAAAAGTTTAACAGTTGGTTGGTTAATGGTAGGATTACGAAGCAGATGACAGGAGAGGGTGACTGGCTTTAATCTGCCATACAATACACTCTTGTGTTACTGAATTATAGGCTCACACAGAGAGAGAGAAAGAGAGAGAGAGAGAGAGAGAGAGAGAGAGAGAGAGAGAGAGAGAGAGAGAGAGAGAGAGAGAGAGAGAGAGAGAGAGAGAGAGAGAAAAAGAGAGAGAGAGAGAGAGAAAAAAGAGAGAGAGAGAGAGAGAGAGAGAGAGAGAGAGAGAGAGAGAGAGAGAGAGAGAGAGAGAGAGAGAGAGAGGCGTGAATGTTCCGAGAAATTCGTCGCCTGAAGCAGAGAACACGTGTATGGAAGCAGTGACCCAGCTAGATGTGAGTTCTCTACCCTTGCCCTTCTTCCCCTTGCTGCTTCCTCTATCTCCTTCTCTTCTCATCGTCCTTCTCACCTTCATCTCTTTTCCACAACTTCTAATACTCCGCCTCACCCTCCTCCATTTCCTATTCTACCCACTTCATCTTTCTCTCCCCTCCTCCCTGCTCCCCTCATTCCCTCTGCTTCTCCCTCACACTCTAACTCCCCCGTCCAACCCAAAGCTGGAATGTCCGGGACTGTGTTGTAGTGATAGGGTGGTAAGAATTATCACCTCATTCACCTCCTCCTTCCTCACATTCGTAGTAATAGTAATAGTGATGGTAGTTGTAGTAGTAGTAGTAGAAGAAGAATGATAGTAGTAGTAGTAGTAGTAGTAGAAGAATTATGGTAGTAGTAGAAGTATTAGTAGTAGCAGTAGTAGTAGTAATAATAATAATAGTAATAATAATAATGATGATAACCTAATAGAAATAATAATAATGATAATACCACTTCCATCACCACACGCACACCACACACACACACACACACACACACACACACACACACACACACACACACACACACCACACACACACACACACACACACACACACACACACACACACACACACACACACACACACACACACACACCATCCTCACTTGAGATATTCCAACACACTCAGTCCCCCACCGTTGCCCCTCTATAAAAGGGAGGCAGGAAGGGAAAAGGAGGAAGGGTAGGGAGTGTAGTTTAGGGAATTGAAGGGAGGGGTCTTAATCCCCTACCAAGAAGCGAACACCTTATTTGCGCACTTTTTCTTGGGAGACTTAGAGGATATCACGTTCATCTTGTTCTTGTTAATGTGCTGAGGCGAACGGCAGGTGTGATATTTTAATTAAGGTGAATACAGAGAAGAAAGAGAGAGAGAGAGAGAGAGAGAGAGAGAGAGAGAGAGAGAGAGAGAGAGAGAGAGAGAGAGAGAGAGAGAGAGAGAGAGAGAGAGAGAGAGAGAGAGAGAGAGTGTGTGTGTGTTTTAGTCTTTGCCACAACACAAACAAGGATACGACCATAAAAAGTCTACCAGATGACCACCACCACCATCACCACCACCACCATCACCACTACCACCACCACAACCATCACCACTACCACCACCACCACCACTACTACCATCACCACCACCACCACCACTACCATCACCACCACCACCACTACCAATACCACCCCACTATTATCCTACCACCCACAACACACCCACTCTCGTCATTAGCATCAGAGAGAGAGAGAGAGAGAGAGAGAGAGAGAGAGAGAGAGAGAGAGAGAGAGAGAGAGAGAGAGAGAGAGAGAGAGAGAGAGAGAGAGAGAGGATGATGAAAAACTAGACAACTCACTTCAACAATCATACAACACAACAAGGTATACTTAGTTCAAGGTATTTTGCCCTTCACCTGAAAACCTCATTAGTTCTCATGACCACACTCCACACGGTAGCAGGTAAGGTAAGGTAAGGACAGCTAACAACAGAAGGTGACGCAGTGTTTTCCTTGCAAGCAGAATTCATTACAACACAAGACTGACATTATAAGTTTGAATATATATCGAATCGAATCCTCTATGTCTATCACTATTATGCAGGACAAAGGATCGAGTCTTGTTATAATCTATGAATCTGAAAGTCTTTATAATCAATGATGTTAAAAAAGAGTATTAACACACATCCATGAGTAAATTTAATCTAACCAAACCTAACCTAACCTAATACCACACGTTTTGGACTCTTCTACGCCTTTACCTGTATGTAGGAAGAAGAAAAAACTGAAAGAAAAGTAGAATCCTCGACTTCATATTGG